>OVAP01007129.1:0-11062 GCA_900406295.1 Aurinia saxatilis
TAATTAAATAAATTAACCAATATATATATATATATATATATATATATATATAAAAAAGAAAAAATGCAATTCATAATTCGTAACATCATTGTAAATCCACCTCCTTATGACTATATAGTAATTTGAAATTTCTTTAAATTAAACTATAGTAATTTGGTTTCAAATATATATGAAATGACAATATGACGTGACAATAACCAAAACTCCACCCAAAATAATCCATGTAAAAATCACAAAATAAAAGCTTTATTTAAATAAAACTAAATATTTTTTGCCTAATTAAAAAATACACTCACTCACAATAATATTATATGAGAACCAATTACTGTGTTCAATTATTAAAAGAAAATTTCACAGTTAATTCATGCTTGTAATGATGTTTCCTGAGGCTACAACATGTGATAGTTTCAAATTTGGTTAACTTTCTTTCACTTAAAAAATGATATGTTTTATAAGTTATGATTTTGTAATATTTTATGGATTGTCAAGTTTTATGTTTTGTGACATTAATAAGGTTACTTATGTGGGTTTAATAATGGAAAAACGTAAAAAAGGCCCCAACTTTCAAAAAGTGGATGTTTAAGGCCCCAACAATGAAAATGTGGTTTAATCATCTAAGTTTCAAACTAAATTTGAATAAAATGCTAAACTTTTGTTGACTCGTACGTTTAAGGAATATCGTTAAATGTCCCTCAGAAATCATGTTACGGAGTTAACTCTCTGTGAACGGCCTCTGTTGAGTAAAAAACGACGTCATTTTACTCATCATTAAACGACGTCGTTTTGCTCACAAACAAAAATCCCCAAA
Source organism: Aurinia saxatilis (assembly GCA_900406295.1). Lineage (NCBI taxonomy): Eukaryota > Viridiplantae > Streptophyta > Magnoliopsida > Brassicales > Brassicaceae > Aurinia > Aurinia saxatilis. The sequence continues at coordinate 809 of OVAP01007129.1, forward strand.
ACCCCCAAATTTGATTCTCAAATCCCTAATTTCCAATTTTATTCCCCCCCCCCCCAATTCTCGAATCAAAATCCATAAATCCTCTGTCTGGTCAAATCCCTAATTCCTCTCAAGTATTTTGTCGATCTTTGCGTAGAGTTCTTCAAGCTCTGTGTCATCGTGTCTTGTCAGAGACCGTGGTTTGCCGTCAAAGTGTGTGTTTGGCTTAAGAGTCACGATCTTCACCTCTCAGATGCCAGAGAACCCAAACATGCCATTCTTTCGTTGTATTAACAAACGTGATGTCAATTCGTGGACAAGCAAAAGAGATGTAAGTTTATCTTCAAATTTTTTGTTGTTTGCGTTAAGTTTCAAGCTTAAGAGATGTAAGTCAACACTGGGTATTGGTGTGTACTATGGGTATTTTTTTAAGTGGGAGGAGGATGCCGTACTTGAAGATCTTGAAGATGCTTTACCAAGAGTATCAATTATCAAAACCGAGATTAACAAAGGAAAGGCTGAGGCAAACGAGTTAACTGTTATGATATAAGAACTGAAAGAGGAAGCAATGGTGAGCCAAAAGGAAACCTGGAAGTTGAAAGTGTGTTTCAAAGTGTGTGTAGTGTGGCTATGCTTTATCACCATTGTTCTTGTTACGTTTTGTTTGGTCAAGCAAAGGAAAATAAATTTGTGGTTAGCTATTAGAAAGTTGTAAGTGTGTTTAAAGTGTGTAGTGTGATCTTTTGTAACTGTTTGATATCAATGTAGTTTCTTTGATTAAGCCAAACAAGTCCAAAAAAAAGAAAATAACAAAAACAAGACAAATGCAACAAAAAAGAAGAAGAACCAAAACAAGTGCAATACATAAAAACAACCAAACCAAAACAAGTGCAACACAAAAAATACTAAACATGTTCAATACTCACCTAATCTCGAATGAAACACAAGCAAATACAATCCAACCATGTTCATCACACCTAATCCGAATGAAACATAAGCAAACATAACACATATAATCCAAACGAAACATAACCAAAATACAAACCAACCAGTCTCAACCTTCGATGGTTCTGCGACTAGCAACCTCTGATGGTTCTCCTCCGGTGACTTCAGCGAGTGACTTCTCCTTCTTCTTCTTATTTTGATTCGGTGTCAGAACAACCTCCGATGGTTCTCCTTCGGTGGCTTCAGCGACTCGCTTGTCCTTCTTCTTCTTATTTCGATCAGATGGATTAACAATATCTGATGATTGTCCGACGAGTCTCCCTGAACGATGATGAGGGGGAACAAATCCTCCATGAGTTTTAGCCATCTCCACGATTTGACAATCTCCACATAAAATTTTGGGATTTGATTTAAACAAAGAGATTTAGGGGGGGGGGAATTAGGTATTTGATTTGGCTCAATCTAGAGAGAATTTGGGGGAAAACGGAATTTGGAATTAGGGATTTGAGAATCAAATATGGGGGTTTTGGGGATCTTTGTTTCTGTGTAAAACGACGTCATTTTGTGATGAGTAAAACGACGTCGTTTTTTACTCAAAGGAGACCGTTCACAGAGAGTTAACTCTGTAACATGATTTATGACGGACATTTAACAATATCCCTTTAAGCGTTCGATTCAACAAAAGTTTAGCACTTTATTCAAATTTAGTTTGAAACTTTGATGATTAAACGACATTTTCATAGTTGGGGCNTGATTAAACGAAATTTTCATAGTTGGGGCCTTAAACGTCCATTTTTTAAAGTCGGGGCCTTTTTAATATTTTTCCCGTTAAATAATATGGATTTCTCACCCCATGGTTTAGAGTGTTTCAGGCCCGCATGAGCCGCATCAGTTACCAACAATATTGGGAACTTCTTCATGTCTCAGTTCTTAAAATTATGTTCATTTGGTACTACACATCCTTTAGATATATCCCTTGATGCTCGGTTATAGGAAAACAAGTTTCCCTCGATTCATTTTTATTTTGAAAAAAAGTAAAGCTAGAAAAAATAAAAAAACGTGTTCTAAAAATGTATTTTGATATTGCTTGTGCAATGAGAAAAAATTGTATGTCAATGAGTGGATTGTATATAATATAAATATTGACTCTTATTTTGTTTTCTATCTAGATAAATCATATTCGTGTAATAAGATCCAGTGAGTTATCTAGCTATAAATATTGTTATCTTCATAGCTTTGAAGAATTTAAACAAACAATGTGCCTCATGGCATGTGTAGATTCACCATTTTACATGATTGTTCTTTCTTATTAAGAAGATGAAATAATGGCTATCATAGTCTTTTAAACCTAATTAATTTTCTGTGTTTGGTTGGTAAGATAGCCAGATGAAATTTGATTATCCATCTCAAATCATTGACTATATTTTTCTTCTAAAATTTCCTAATAATACTCCGTTTGTCACCCACACTCACAAGTTACTGAAGTCTGTATGGTTTGAAGTGATATTATCACGACTACTTCTCTTTGTAATATTGTGGAACTATCAAAACTTTAAACATTGTGAAAGATATATAAAATTGTTCAGAAATATGATTATCAATTTGTTCTTATATGATATACAAATAGGAGACCTTAAATATTAAAACAAAACATCACTAATTTTTTTTTTTTTAAGTATAACAAAATAAAACCCGCATTAAATGGGTTAATGCATTAAATGGGTTATGAGTTTAAGGAGTTTGAGTTCAAATGAGTTTTATTTAAATGAGTTAATGGTTTTACTCGTTGAACCCATAATCCCTTAACCACATCAATTGTATTAACCGATTTTAAAAAATCAGCTATAACCACATCCAATTTCCAGAAAGGAAATAAAATTTCCACCAGATTTCTTCGATCTCGTCTTCTTCACCAGATTTCTTCGATTTCGTCTTCATCTCCACCAGATTTATTTGATATCGTCTTCTTCTCCAAGATATAACACCGTCGGTTTGGTACCCATCTCATTCCTTTCCTTTCCGTCGGTTTTGGGAAATCGATTTGGTTTCTCCGACGAATCCAGCTACGATTCTAGTAGGCTCAAGGTTTCTCTGATTTCTAAGATTGAATCGCAACAGCTAATCCCGTGAGTCTAGTATTTACTGCCTTGTAGTCATGTTTCAATCTGGGTATAGGGGAAATTCATGAGTTTGATTTTGTTTACTTTATCGGATTATTAATTTGTTTTACCTATCTTACAATATTTTCCTATTTTTAACTGTGAATTATGTTTTGAATTATTAAGATATTGTTTATTAATTTTTTTTGAATTTAGTTTGAAAGATGTAATAAATGGGTTTAATTCATTAAAACCATTACCCATTAATCTGAATGAGTTATGGGTTTGATCCAACTCATTTAGCTAATGAGTTGGAATGAGTTGGGTCAACTCATAACTCATTAAACATTAAGTTCATTGAGTTATGAGTTGAGTTACCTATATTGACACCCCTAATAACATTCAATCATCGTGATAGGGTCGTGACGGACATGGGTTGAGTACCATGCCGCCTGTCGTTTCTTTCTCGCCAAATCAAGTAAAGTGTAGCCTGGAAAACATAGAATATAGTGAAGAGCTTGACAGTATCATGTCGAGAGCTTGTAAGGTGCATAAGAAGCAAGCTCCAGTCTGTAGTAAAGTCATCGAGCAATAGCCCTGAAGCCAAATTCGTCTATACTGCCTTAAAAAAGCGTACTTGAGAAGCATAGGTGATTGCGGGTTTCTAGAACCTGGCTACAAGGGACACATGATGTCGAAACATTTTGGCTCCAGCTGAGCATGCGGTCTCCAGTTATCAGCCTGTCGAGTATCATGATCCAAGCTTGAAAAGCATATTTAGGAGTATGGTATGTTTACTATTGTATTGCTATGGTGGCCATTGTAAACGTGTTTTGTATGGATAAATTTCGTAGTTATTGAAAAGGTATTAAAATTTGTGGGTAGTATTTAATAATTGTGTAGTCTTAAGACAACGAAAAGTATAGTGGGTCGAAGAAAAATGATGGACGCACATTTGGAATGAAACGTAGGCCACCAAAATTGGCCAAACTATTAGTTGGTACGATATTATTGTTATTCTACTCTTGGTTTATTAATTAAAAAATCTAGAGTTTTAGACCTACACATTCATTTATACCCAAAACCAGAATATGTAATCCATATTTTTTTCTTTTTCGTCAAACGTCACTTAAATTCATAATCATTTAAAGTTTTTTGACTGAACTAACATCGGCCTTTCTCTAGAAATGTTCCAACCTCTCACTAAACTAAATCAGATCTGAATTGCATGAGGACCGGCGCGGCAGCTCTCAAAGTACCATCACCGGTCCATCTCCTTTACTTTTCTTGTCTTGCTTTTCCCTTTCTGTTGTGTATATCAACAAAAAGGATTTGGGGGTTTCGATCGGGCGGTCGAGATTTGGGTACAAAGCGATTGATGGGATGGTGTTTCACTATTCTAGATCTCTTTTCCTCTAGATCTCCCCCTGGGTTCAAGTTTTTTAGTCTCCGACTAAGATCTTTGATCCGAGAGATCGGAATCCCTTTCTCCCTTTCCTTGCATGTTGCCAAAAAACCTAATCGGATCTCTAGTCTAGGTTGCATGTTTTGGATTCTGCCATTGATATGATGTTGAGGTCATCCCCAATTCTCGATTCCCTGGAGCTTCGGTGGTGTTCAGCCGGTCTCGACCAGGAGTCTCCTTCACCGAAACGGTGGTAAGCTCTCTCCGGCTAGTCTCCGATCCACTCTTAGTCTCTACACATCAGTCTAGTTTGAGGACTGTCATGCTCTACAGCTTCACAAGGTGATTATAATCTCCGTCACACCTTTCCCAATCTACTGAGTTTTGATTACTAAGTCAATCTACCTGGACACTCGTTTGCGGTGTAGCTTTGCTCTTTATCAGTCGAGGTAGTTTCAATTTGCTAAGAGGGATCATTCTTTTTCTTCTTCTGTGAGTCCGATTGGTGATGTTTTTTCCTTCTATCAATAGTTCTGTCCAATTTGTAACTTATATTAAGTTTATTTGGTTTTGTTTTTATTTTTAGTTCCAACACTTGTTGTGACTGGCACTAGACTCCGGTGATGTTCATTCCAACCGGTACCTGGATTGCTCTGTTTTCACCCCTGGATTATTCTGTATCCTATCAGTTGTACTTTTTCTTATATTAATGTTATTCCACACGGAAAAAAAAAATCTCTAGATTTTGTACAACATATTTACGTCTATAGTCGAACCAGATAATGATTGTTGATTAGTACTCCCTCCCTTTCTTAAAAAGTGTCGTTTTGACTATTTGCACATAGATTAATAAAACATATTAAAAGTTCTGTTTTGCCCATAAATAATAAGTCGTCTGTTCATATTCTTCTTTGTTTTGAGGTTAAATTAGGTATTTAATATTAAAAGTTATATTTGAAAATGAAAACAACACTCTTTGTGAACAAAAAAATTAGTCTAAAACGACACTTTTTAAGAAACAGAGAGTAGTTAATACCACTAATACCGTGTATGAATGGGGAATCGGAACAAGGGTGGATAAAAAGGTGGAACAAAAGTATGGGAAAAAACGCACCACTATCATCCAATCACATATTATATTACGGAAGTAGTAAATGTAATAATTAAAAATGACTAGGATTGGTCTACAGTAAATATGGACAAAATTATCAAGCAAGTGATGTAAATACATCGCCTATTTGATGAGTGGAGAGATGTGGGCAAAATGTTTCTCTAAATTTATATTCATTTTTTATTTTCGAAAATCAGAAAATATTTCAAAAACATTGTAATTACTACAATTATATGGTAAATACTAATATATATATATATAATATTTTTATATAAAATAACGAAATACTATTCTATGTAAGACATTTATTTTTGTAAATAATAATAATAATATTCTAAATAGAAAACCATTACATTATATTAACCATAAATTAAAATGTTATAAAATTACAAAACTTCAAAACGTGTTATAAGAACCTATAGTTATCACTTACAAATCTTGTTATATATTTATTTATATATACATATTTTATTAAATATTTATAGAATTAAATTTATATGAATATATATCATATTTAAGTTTAAAATTATGTCAAATAGTGAATTATATGTATTACTTGATTTTATTTTAAAATGATAAAATTATATATAACACTAAATAGTATTGATAAAATAATTTAATCAATTATTATTTTACTATTTTACCCGTTCTATACACACTTGATCCACCATTTTTCCGTGGTTTCATTCACATCTTATTTTATCTGCTTTATATGCTTTACTCGCGTTTCCATTCACATCTTATTTTATCTGTTTTATACTCCCTCCGTTTCTTAAAGAGTGTCGTTTTAGATTTAATTTTTTGTTTCACAAAGAGTGTCGTTTTCATTTTCCAATATAATTTTTAATATTAAATACCAAATTTAATCTCAAAACAAAGAAGAATATGAACAGTCAACTTATTTGTTAGGGACATAACATAATTTTTAATATGTTTTATTAATTTGTGTGCAAAGAGTCAAAACGACACTCTTTGAGAAACAGAGGGAGTATATTTTACTCGTTTAATATGCTTGACCAGCATTTGGTCTGTTTGACCCATTTAACACGCTTGACCCGCCCCATTTTATCCACTCTCTTATTCATAGCCTATATGTTGCATAGTCATCTAGTTTTTTTTTTTTGTTTTGAAAAAGAACAGATGCTACTTCATCTTTTCCATACAACGTAGTTAATAGAGTAAAGGATTTTAAAGAGTATTATAATCACAATTGACAAAGTAGGCTTGGTTCTTTTTCTTCATCTAAAATTATTTATTTGAAAATCTTAGAATACAGAAGTCGGAGGACACCGAAAAGTCCCCAGAGACTAAAAGCCGATAACATTATTGGAGACAAGAAAGTAAAGACTCAAAACAATTAGCCCAATATTACAAGAAAACAGACAAATTGTGACTAATTCTGGTCACAAAAAACGATTTCTTACCAATCACGTTGTGACTACATTTTCGGCCGCAAAAATAAAATCGCAATATAGTTGGTAAAATCCGTCTATTTGTGACTAAATTTTGAGTCACAAAATAGTAACTACATGGAAACACATATGTGACTATGTTAGTACTAAAAACATGTAGTTGCAAAATGTCGCAAAAAAATAAAAACGTCTATTTTGTGATTGGATTCTGAGTTACAAAAGAGTAGTCGTAAAATAGTCACTATGTTAAGCAACTACTTTGTGAGTACCAAACCTTGCAACTATTTTGTGATTATATATTCCAAAACAATTATGTGAAGGTCAAATTTTGCCACTATTTTTTTACTTAAAAACTTTTAAAGCCTTTTATAATTTGTTTAATTTGAATTATTAAATACGCAAAAATTATTTAGCAGTTAATTTGCAACTAATGCGAAACGACAAAATCACTCTATTTAATAGAATCACTTTGTAGTTATAATATTTGCCACCACTTTATGACTAATGAACTTCTTTTTCATCTTCTAATTTAGTTAATTTTTTCAACCCCTCTTGATCCTTATTTACTTCACTTCACGAATGACACACACTTCTAGATATCCTAAAGATCATCATAAGCTTCAAAAAAGCTCTATGAAAGCTCTTCACTTCCTCACTCCAACTAGTACCTTAAACACGCAAAATGCAACAATCTATGTAGTAGACTCTAAGATGGAGAGTATGAAAGAAACAACCTAAGAATAATTAAAATGTGGAATTATGAATATGTATTAAGCCTAAAAGGGTACAAAACAAAGGTAAGACACATGTGTAAAATCATGAGACATCAACTATCATGGAGAGAATCTAGGAGGGACTTGATCGTGTTATGGTCACTAAGGAGTTATTGAAGATAAACAGAGAGGGATAAAACACATCGATTTTAGGTAGAAGATGAGATTCTCTACAATAAAGGTCGGAGAATATATTTCCTGAAATGGGGGAGTTGTCAAAGAAACATTGTTCGTGAATGCCATGATACCAACGGACGGAACACCCATTAATATGGCATGAGTATGTCCACATATGTGAGAGAACGTGGAGCTTTATGTGAAGAATTTTCCAATGTGCCAACAACAGTCCGCGGATTTGCTGGAGCCATTACTGATATATCTTATAATAATAATACATATATTTATCTATTTTATCAAGTCTATATTATTATTATTAGAATCCAAATGAGCCATTAAAGGTGAATGGACGAGTTTAAAGCACTTGGTGAATTATGGAAGAATTATGGAGTATAAATTATTGATTTTGAAGAGAAAAAAAGGAAAATGAAGAAAATGGAAAAAATCATAAGGAGGGGTCGAACGACACCACCCTGGCGTCGTTCGATACCAGACGGGTTTTCAGCCAATTTCCTATTTTCAAATATCATGCAATTTTCCTTAGTCACTTGAGGAAAATTAGTTTTAGAAATTTACCATTTATTAAAATCATCTTGACCCCTATAAAAATACTAGTTTTTGGTCATTGTTTAGGCTCATACACTTTTCTAATTCTTGTAAGGGAGAAGAATTTATGAACCCTCTTTATTCTTTGAGATATCTAAGTTTATAGTTTTCTTCAATTATTGCATGATATTTTACTTAGCTATGTCTGAGTAATTCAATTGTTAGGTTTATGGTTCTTAGGTTTTGTTAATTTTATGTTATTCATAAATCTGATTTTAGGGAAATACCTTTAATTCTTCTTCTAAATTGTGCTCAAGTTTATTTCTAGTTTGATCACCTAGAGTCTAGATCATATATTTTTTATTATACGGAAGTGATGGTAATTACTTGAACAAATCTTAGAAGAGCAAATTTTCTCTTCTAACAAAGGAATTTGGTTTAGAAAATTTGTGAACAATTGAACCTAGATTAAATGCATAATTAATTCTTTAGAATTCGCAAAGGAATCTGTTTTGTTAGAAATTAATTATAGATAGTTTGCTCAGCGGTAGCTTTACATTATGCTTCATGTTTAATAACTGATTGGTGTTTGTTGGTGTCGAACGACGCCATCATTAGTGTCGATCGACACTCGTCAGATTTTTTGCTACAGTTTGGTTTCTTCTTTAAAGGTCCCAAAGACTAACTCTTGCTTTAATTGTTTACAACCCCTGATAATTTGCTTGCTACTGTTTTAAATAATCACTTGAATTTATTATGTCCTAGTTTAATTTATTATCTAAAATTAGTTGTGTGTTTCATTGGTCTTCGTGAATTCGATCCCTAGGTACTGTAACTCATTCGTTATGCACTTGCAGTTAAATAAATAGGGTAAAACTTTGTGTATTAAATACATAGGATAAAATTTTGTGTATCATTTTTTAGAGCCGTTTTCAGGGACCAATTAACTTGCTTACTAATTTAGGATTTTATTTTTTCTCTAGGATTTTATCTTTATTTAGTTTATTTTATTTTTATTTACTAACTAGTTTCCTTTTGATTTTATCTTTTGGGATTACAAGACCGCTCTCAACTCAGCTAGCAATGATGTCTTCATGACACAAACCCAAGCCGGTGCATACAAGCTAATCGAGAATTTAGCTTCTAGCTCTTACAACCGCTGCATTGAGTATGATAGATCCCAAACAGTCAACAACGTGGATGTTCACAATATCGATCACATCCACAATTTTATACCCAAAGCCAATAAGAGTGTGTCCTTTGCCGATGTCAACGCTAGCCAAGAGGAAGGAAATGAAAAGGATATCAAATTTTTTGAAGGAAATATGGACATGAATTGCCGTTAAACAAATATCGTTTCAAGCCATTCTTTAGTGGATATCAAAAGGTAAATGGTGAAGGACAAAATTATGGAAATACATCCTACCATTCTCCGAAAGCGCAAGATAATGAGACAAAGCCAATGTTCGGACAACTTCTTGAAAGCCAACAAAAGGTGCTGGTAGGATCTAATGGCAAGATGGATGATCTCTACACCAGTCTCAGTGGGAAGTTTGAGCGACTGGTCGCTCACCAGAAAAAGACGGATTTGCAAGTTGATCAAATGGTTGAGGCATTCCAAAGACAAAAAGGGATTCCTTCCGGGAAAAACAAGCACCAACCCCAAGCAAAATTGCAATGCCATCACTCTTAGAAGTGGTAAACAGCTGGTTCATATGATGGGTGAATACTTCCAGCATGATCAGAATTGCATTGGTAATGCGGATTTATACGACGGGTTTGAAGACAATAAAGACGTGAGGCAGAAATGTACTGCTGTCTGATATAACTCATATTTTACCGGTTTTTACTATAATAAATGTATAAT
>OVAP01007130.1:0-11061 GCA_900406295.1 Aurinia saxatilis
CCAGCTGTAAATGCTCCAATTAGAATTACTGTTCTGGAAGGACAATATTCATCTGCTAGTGAGTCTAAAGATCACATGAAGTGTGATAGACCAATTTGTTTCATATATTTAAATCCTCGGAAAATAAAAGGAGCATAATTAAATTGACCAAAATGAGGAAGGAAATATTATAAAGGGCCTCCGGAAGAGACGTAAACATGACAAAGAAAGTAATTCAGGTACCTGACAAAGAAAAATCTAGCTAGTTATATCATGTCTAGAATGATGGAGCCAAAAAGCAAATCGACGTCGTAATATTTTGCATGCTATGAGCTGTTGATATTAAGGAAAATAAAGAGGATCATGGAAGAAAATATATTGAAAAATGTACACGAAAATTTGATTGGTCAAAATGGAAAGCAAGAAATAAAGCCTAAAGTGAAAAGTGGAAATCGACATAAATATTATAATCTCTGGTAGATATGTATTTGGACCAGTAGTTCATACACTGTAAGTGTAATATCACTGGAAGATAGATGAGTCTTTGTGTAAAAGAATAATGAAAATAGTAAAATTGTGAGATATAAGCACATTTGATGTTATGTTGAAAAGATCATGGGAGGGATTTTCATGCGAATGCTCATGACATACACCTGGTCTTGAAGTACCATACTTAAATAAACATGAAAGTAATTTTTCTTTCATGATTGAAAGGTGTAATTTTATACGACATGAAGGAAAGTCAAGTTGGTAAAATTTCATGATGAGCAAGAATAACTCGTATGTATAAGGAAAATGTAAAAGAGAGTTGGAACCTGACGTTTAAATGCAATCAAATATATTTTATAGGAAAGGGATTTTATGGATTAAAAGTCCATGGTAAGACTATATGCTAGTCATACCCATTTGTTCATTAAGATTATGATTATATGTACCTCAAAAGGATGCTATTTATATGTTCGAAATGCATCTCTTGAAGAAGATGCTTTCGAGGAGGAGGAATATATATATGATAATGAGCGTGGTTGTACTCTTTTTCCTTATCATGGTTTTTATCCCATTGGGATTTTCCATGACAAAGTTTTAATGAGGTAGCGAAAACACGCAACTGATAAATACCTAAGGAGAATGATCATATGAAGGTCTATCAGATCCCCAAAATTTTGATGATGCATAAATGAGTATGAGAGAAGAAGATTGGTGCCGCCACAGCTTTGTTCACGTGAAGAAGACTTACTTACCAAAATACTTTCAAGGAACACTTTCAAGAAGTTAGTTCATCATATTGTACTATGCCGTCTCAAAGATCCAAAGTCATGTACTCATGAGGAGGAGTACAACCGAAGGTCCGAAGTCATGTACTCATGAGGGGGAGTAAAATCGCGCTGCACTCTTTTTTCCTTAACCATGGTTTTTCCAATTGGGTTTTCATGGTAAGGTTTTTAATGAGGCAGTATCATACGCGCATTAAGGGTTACTGTTATGTAATAATGGTCATCCAATGGGAAATGTTATGAACTTATGGATGCCCATTATAGATCCATTAGTCTAAGCCCATTAAAGTATTAAACCTAAACCCTAGTCTTGTGTATGCTATATAAAGCTTGTCGCCCTAGTGAAATAAACATATATTCTTTTCATAACAATTTCCTTTATTTGTAATGATTTGATTGGTCAACTTTTGTCCGAAAAAGTTAAATCTTTGATATATACAAACCATCTCACTGATCAAATTAGAAAAGAAAAGAAAAAAAAATCAGATCAATCAATCAATCAAAAGTAAAGCCGAGGTTCTTTGGTCGCTTCCACAGGAGGAAGACGACGACTTTACAGTTCTCGTTGCTCAGCCCGTAATTTATCCGAGGAGTTAAGGTACTGATCACTGATTTGGGAGGAGAGAGTGGTAGATGATAAACCCTAGATTCGAATTTCGATTCTGGGTTCTAAGTATCTAGGTTTCTGTACTGAGGTTTCTGTACTGAGCTTATGCTGATTTTTTAGAGGGTCTTTGAGTTTGATCTTTAGAAGAGGATCAATCATGCATTTTGATATTATAGTGTGATAAAGGTTGTTCCTTTAGTGTCATAAGTATCTCTGTTCTTGAAATTGTGTACTCAGATTATGCTGATTCTTGGAGGGTTTTAAGTATAATGTTTAGAGAATCATGTATTTTGGTGTTTAGGGTGACAAAGGNCTTATGCTGATTCTTTAGAGGGTCTTTGAGTTTGATCTTTAGAAGAGGATCAATCATGCATTTTGATATTATAGTGTGATAAAGGTTGTTCCTTTAGTGTAATAAGTATCTCTGTTCTTGAAATTGTGTACTCAGATTATGCTGATTCTTGGAGGGTCTTAAGTATAATGTTTAGAGAATCATGTATTTTGGTGTTTAGGGTGACAAAGGTTGTTCCTTTAGTGTAGTAAGTGACTCAGAGATAAAAAAAATGGAGCCTTTGGCTTTTTGTTTCAGGAACTTATTGTTGATTGTGTGTGTGTGTGTGTGTGTTCTTGTAGAGGAGTCAGAGGATGAATAGGAACCCTGTTCTTGATCCTACACTTCAAGAGATTCTTCAAGTGATTAAACCCACACGAGCTGATTGGGATAACAGGATCAGTGTCATTAATCAGTTGCGTACCGTTTTGGAATCTGTAGAAAGCTTAAAAGGTGCCCACTTTTGTGTTTCCCTCATTTTATTACTGTCTGATACTAATGCATTGAATCATATGGTCATGGATGTGATGATAATTGTTGAAATCGAATTGTGATAGTTAGAGCTTTCTTTAAGGTTAAATTTGCTCGTACTCAATGCACAATTGCTGAATGTATCTGTAGTTGCAGAACAGTAGAATTGATGATTCAACTTACCCTTTCGCATTATTCTCGTTCTGTATACAAGTAGTTTAACATGATACTTGAAAAAAAGAGTTGCTTATAGCTCAGTTTCTGTTTTTTTGGGATTGTTAGGTGCTACTATTGAACCATTTGGATCCTTTGTGTCAAATCTCTTCACACGATGGGGAGACTTAGATATCTCTGTTGACTTATTCAGCGGTTCCTCCATCTTGTTCACTGGAAAGAAGCATAAACAGACTTTACTTGGACAATTACTTCGAGCACTGAGAGCGTCAGGTGATTCACTTGGCTCATATTCTCTTTACAGTACTGAAGTTTTCTACATTCTACTAGTTTTAAGTATTTTTATGTGACCTATGTCATTTGCCATGCAAAAAAACAGGTGCATGGTACAAACTGCAATTTGTTATTCATGCGCGAGTTCCCATTCTGAAAATCGAGAGCTGGCACCAGAAAATTTCTTGCGACATTTCTATCGATAATCTGGAAGGGCTTTTGAAGAGCAAGTTCTTGTTCTGGATCAGTGAGATAGATGGGAGATTCCGTGACATGGTTTTGCTCGTAGGTTAACATGCTAATAAAGCCTGATTGTGTGTTTCCAATGGTTTAATCGAATCTAGACATATCTATCTTGTGTATTCTACCTTTATAGGTGAAGGAATGGGCTAAAGCTCAGAATATCAACAACTCAAAGAACGGGACTTTCAACTCTTACTCTCTCAGTTTGTTAGTCATCTTCCATCTTCAGGTAAGATAGCTGTTCTGCAGTTACTGCATCATTCTAAACCATTGTGTCTTAGTACGTTCTGTGTTGTTTGTTGCAGACATGTGTGCCTGCAATTTTGCCGCCTTTAAGAGAGATATATCCGAGGAGCGCGGTTGATGATCTGAAAGGTAACTTCTATGAAAAGGTTTTGAAGCTTACCTCATAAAATGTCAAAGAGTTTTAGGGAAAAAGGAGAAGACTTTTAGCATCGTGGTATCTTGTAGGTGTGCGAAAAACCGCAGAGGAAAGCATAGCGCAATTATCGGCTGCTAACATTGCAAGATTTAAAGCAGGCAAATCAAGATCAGTCAATCGAAGCTCGCTCTCTGAGCTTTTGATATCGTTTTTTGCAAAGGTGAGTGATTTCTCAGTCTCAGCTTATAATTTTTGTTTCTCTTAATGTATCTCTTTAAACGAATCAGTCTCTTGATTTTTTTTGTGTGTGGCTGTTTGTATCAGTTTTCGGACATAAACGTAAAAGCCCAAGAACTAGGTGTTTGTCCATTTACTGGAAGTTGGGAAAACATAAGCAGCAACACTACATGGCTGCCAAAGACATACTCACTCTTTGTAAGTCCTTTACTCTCTCTTGTTGAGTTATATTCTATATCTTATGGCTGAAATCGACACCACATGAATCCCCCGACTAAAAGTGTGTGAATGGTGTTTTAGGTTGAAGATCCTTTTGAGCAGCCGGAAAATGCTGCAAGGAGTGTCAGCCGTAAAAACTTGGACAGAATAGCACAAGCATTTCAGATGACAAGTCGCCGTCTTGCCTCAGATTGTAACAGAGACTCCATCATTGGCGTTTTAACAGCACGGCATATTTCGGAGTCACTGTGCAGAACAAATCTCCACAATCATCAGCATGCCAACGGTGTACACAATGCCCGGAATCCGCATGGTCAATCTAGGCCATGGAACCCCCAGCAGAATTGGTCACAGAGCAACAATATTCCGAACCCGGCATATAAGCCAACACCAAGATGGTCCCGACCCCAGCCGCATGTACGTGTCGAAGGTCAAACTTGGCCTGTAACCACACAAACTCGACCGCAGCAGAAGAGTAACCCCAGGAATCTGCAAGGGCAAACATCTGTCCAAGGCCAAACTTGGCCTGTAAACACACAAACTCGACCGCAGCAGAAGAGTAACCACAGGAACCTGCAAGGGCAAACACCTGTTACAGGCCAAGATTGGCTTGTAACCACACAAACTCAGATGCAGCAGAATGGCCAAAATAAGAATGGGAAACGACCAATCAAAAATACATCTGCAGGTTCAAGTCAAAACCAGGATCACATTGGTAAGCCACAAGGTCAAATGAATGGTTCTACAAGATCTACACCAATGAGTCGGAGTCAAGGTGCAGTGATGTGGAAACCAAGATCTTAGCAGTAGAATGAGTTTGTGCAGACTTGGTCCAGAGACAGTACTTGAGATAATTTTGGACGATATTGCTTTTAACCTTGCGGAAAGTAGTGCTCTTTTTTTTCTATGGATTCTGTTACAATCAACAGTATTGCAAAATTGCTGTCACTAAAAGTGAGGACTACGTAAATCTTTACTCAGTAAAAACACCACAATCAAATTTACAGTTACATAATGACAGAAAGAAGAAAACAATAAGAGATTACCAACAAATATATTGTGTATTTCACTAGGTGAAGTGATTTTTTTGGTACTAAGCTCGAAGGAGGCGCTTCTCGCATGTTAGGACCCTATAACTTGAGTGAGGACCCTCGGATGTGTCACGCAGAGCAGTATGCCAACCCATAGCCTTTGTGATCTCTTGAATTTCATCCATAACATCAATTGTATCCCTAATGTATGCTCGCCCTCCGGGTCTCAATATACGATCCATCTCTAACAATATGGTTGACATCTCGCATCTGTATCAACGTAAATCATCATTACTCAGTATTATAATCCATATACAAAAGAAAAAGGATCATGAATGAATCCTGTATCGTATTCATCAATTGTGGGCACAATTATCACTTTGAAACTGAGTTACATAAAATGCTATACCTTTTCCTCTCAATTGAGAAGAGACTTGAGGCATGTAAGAAGTCATATGTCCTTGGATATGTATCAAATGGTTCACACCTGTGGTAGAATACAAAACTTATTAATAATGGCCACACCCAGAGACTAAATCTTGGTTTCACTCAAGAGAAATAAACAGAGATGAAAACATATGCTCAGAGTACATGTGATAAGGAAGATATCACTCCTAAGAATTCAATAATTTCCAAGGCGTATCAGTTTCATATTTCTCTGTGTTTTATGACATGTTGTAAGGAGAAGAGCAGTACCAATCATGCATCACTCCTAATAGTCCACGATCATAGATGACAGGCAATGTGTTAGGCCCGCTGACAGGAACTACACTTAAAACCCAGCAATCGAGTTTATGATCATTTAGTGCAACTGCAAATCTGCCAAAATAAAAAAGAATCAGGATAAACTAAGATACTGAGGTATTATGCGACGTGGTACCTAACAAAATTATTATTTCATACCCGCCAAAGCCTGCTTTCATGTCCATAACATTTCTTAGTTTCATCTTTCTCCATTTTAAGGCACGGACATATCCCCCAATTATTTCATTCCAGAATCTTGATTCTGCCTTGAATAGCTCTTTCCTAGCTATAGAGGAATCATATTTTATTGTCTGCAGCCTATCAGGTGGAGTGTGGAGACGGGCAGGCCATGACGGAACATTACCCCCAGATCCATTCTCAGGGATGCGACTGATACAAGGTTTCAGATTTGTGTACCTAAAGCAAGAATAAACCAACATGAGACATAGAAATGCGTTCTTTTGAAGATATTGTTACAGACCAAGTCAATAAGAATCACTGAAAGAAGCTGAAGTTTGGTGCAACTCCGGTAGCATAAAGAACATATAGCCTTTTTTATTTTTTGTAATGCTTTACATGCAGGTAAGAAAGACAGAAAGTTTAGAAATTGTACCAAACATTATCAGGGTCATCAGATTCATCACAAAGAGGAGGTTTGGTTCCAGCCTCACGGCTCAAATAACAGTCATTGTTGAAGGGCTTCTGCCAGATTGCAATGTATCCTTCCTTCTTTACCAGATTCCAACAAAGGCTAGTAGTAAGGTTCAGCATCTCTGGAAAATAAAAAACGTGAGATCAAAAGAGTAATATATTGGTTGATACAAAATAGAAGATGAAAAAAGTCTCCCTATCTCATAGCTACATGCGATTACCAAAAGAAAAAATGTTTTCATTCCGACTTTTCATATTCTTCTTCTATAACAAAGCTACGTGCCATGATCACTAACTCCAATAAGCTTATTAGAACAAAGAAGAACCTTTTCATCCTGAATTACTAGCCTAGCCTACTCAAAAAGATTAAAACAGCGTTTACCTGTCCACTGTTCTTCCAGGGCGGGTTCATGCTTATAGACAGGCTGTGCAGCCCAAGCAAAATATCCTCCAGCTCGCAGCATTCTATTGATCTCAAGGAGCAAAATTCCATCTTTATCACAAAGATAATCACAGTAGAATGAGAATTTTGTCTACAAGGAGCTTAAGGTAGTTCACTATACGGAGTTTGAAAACTACAGTTGCTTATATTTTTGTGCTGTATTACATGAAGAATTCAAGAACAGCAGAGAACCTTACCATCACGAGTCCAGTTGATTCTACATCTCGAACAATGAATTAGATCAAAAGCTTGGCTTGGAAATAACAACCGCCTTGTAGCAAACGCTGCTGCCATAGCAGGTACACCACGTTCAAGAGCAAATTGAATCTGGTTCTCATGGACATCCTTTGGTGCAACAGACATTGTCACAACATTTCGTGACAATAGATATGCCCCAAAACTCGCCACACCACAACCAACATCCATAGCAACCCGAATACGCTTGCCAAACTTGATATCAGAAACCATCTGTTCACACAAAGTCGAAGTTCAACATCAGATGAAAAGATAAACATACAGATAACATAAAACAAAAAATTACTCCTTGGAAAATGAGCAACCTTAGACATCTGGTCCAAGTACTGATCAGCCCCATGAATAAACTGTGTACCACCTCCAGGAAACTTGAACTTGCTTTTATCCCGCGGATCTCGTGAAATCCAATTCTGACCACCTTTATCTTCCACAAGCCGAGTATGAGGAACATTGCTGAACCACACCTACAAGTAAAACACCAAATACCACATTATCTTCACAACCCAACCAAAATGCAAAACTTCTACTGAACCATTAGTATCCTAAACTACCTCATCACGGCTTTTAGGCCAAGGAATCGGCTGACGATAACCTTNTAAGTAAAACACCAAATACCACATTATCTTCACAACCCAACCAAAATGCAAAACTTCTACTGAACCATTAGTATCTTAAACTACCTCATCACGGCTTTTAGGCCAAGGAATCGGCTGACGATAACCTTTGGGAGGCGGAACCAAACATTTCAACCGTTTCCCTTTCTCAGGACAATGCCGCTCGAATCGTTCCCCTCTCTCCGTCGATTCAAGCTTCTTGATCGCATCGTTATTATCCAAACAAGGTATATACTCTCTCATACTCTCAGAACACATTCCAAATTTCTTAACCCTAACTCTAACCCTAGAACTATCACCATCCTTCTTCTCAACGATCTCCGTTTGATTCCCCCAATCTTCTACAGAATCGTTATCAAGTTCACCTACCTCAAAATTATCAGACATCACACCGTTCTCATCTATTATCCCAAAACTCCTAATCGGACCAGGCGGTGGCGGAGATAGATTCGGAGGCGGAGACAGAGACGGAGAAGGAGGAGGATCAGCCTCCACCACCAACGGAGGCTTTGAGAGAACCGGGACTTCGAATTCGGTGTGATTCGTAGGGATTATGGCGGAGATATTGAAGGTTTTGTTGCTATTGGGAGAGATTGAAACCTCCGGGATCGAGTTCTCGGAGGTGGCGCCGGAGAAGAAGACGAGCTGGTGGTAACCGTCGTCGGACCAGTGTTTGCCTAAGTAGAAGAAAGCGACGGTGAGGAGAAGTAAGGCGGAGATCTTGATGAGCATGGGGGATTTGAAGAAATCGCCATTGGAGAGTGGCTTCATTAGCTTGCGTACGAAGGATCACTGAGAGTGGCGATCTCTGGATCTCTGTGTGCAAAGTGTTCGTAAACTCTGTGTGTGACTATTCCACTTAGATCCTTAGCAAAAAAATATCATTTACTCACTTGGTACGTTTTTCTTTTTTTTTTACTCTTTGGCATTTGGTAAAAGATCGTTTTACTTATTATTCAAAAAAATAAATATATCGTTTTACTTGCTGTTTATACCAATAAATTATTGTAGATCCCCCAACCTGTAAAAAGAATCTCTATATAAGGAAAGAAACTATTTAGAAGACATTTGGATATATAATTTCTTTTGGTAAATACGAGTAACTGATATATTTAGAGGGTTACTAAGATTTAAATATGTGGAAAATCTTGTTAAGCTTATAACAAGTTTTCTGTAAATCTACCAAACTTTAAGAATTTTAAGAAACACCATGTTGATTTGATAAAACTGAAAACTTAATTAATACTCAATATATAAATCATTATATAGCTAACAAAGAATTTTCAAAAGAATCGTAGATTTATCATACCAATATTACATTAATTGTAAAATCATCACACCAATAATAAAAAGATTTTATAAAAAATTATAAGATTTCATTAACCAACATAAATAAAATCTCGATCCACCAAATTAAATTAGTTTCTTCTTATGTTTTACTTTATTTTTGCTTATGTTTTACTTTACTTTTTCTTATTTTTTACTTGATTTTTGGAATATTCAAATATGATAAAAAAACTTATTTAATTTATATAATATACTAAATCTTAGTATTGTTTTTTTCTTTTTTGAAAAGTTAGTTTAAGTTGTAGGTTTTGTAGCAAAAAAAAATTGAGTGTTTAGTTTTTTTGGAGAACAAAAGTAGATTATGTTTATGATGGTATAATGCGATTATAAGTGCTACGAAAACCAAAAAATTATAGAATTAATTGGGTGGTAAGCCAAAAGGATTCTACGAGACGATAAAAACAAATGTCGAGATAGTCTATATCACAGATGTGGATAACTTCGGACGAATAATCTCAATATCATCGAAGTAGGCTGGCAGGTTTAATTTATGGTTTTCTGCAAAACAACCCGCCAAGTATATTATTTTTGCAGATTTAACCTCGAACTCTCAAAAATGCAAGTCAACCCTCAATATATAAATCATTACACCGCTAACAAAGAAATTTTAAAAGAATCGGAAAATCATCACACCAATATTACATGAATTGGAAAATCCACACCAATAACAAATTTTTTTTATTAAAATTATAAAATTTCATTAACAAACATAGACAAAATCTCGATCCACAAAATTAAATTAGTTTCTTCTTATGTTTTATTTTATTTTTTGCTTATTTTTACTTTACTTTTTCTTATTTTTTACTTGATTTTTGCTTTAATATTAAAATATGATAAAAGTCTTATTTACTTTATATAATATACTAAATCTTAGTATTGTTTTTTTCTTTTTTTGGAAAGTTAGTTTACGTTGTAGGTTTTGTAGCAAAAAAAAATTGAGTGTTTAGATTTCTTGTAGAACAAAAGCTTATTATGTTTATGATGGTATAATGTGATTATAAGTGCTACAGAAACCAAGAGCTAAGGTCATAATCAACGTCTGGGATCCGGCGATNGTGCTACAGAAACCAAGAGCTAAGGTCATAATCAACGTCTGGGATCCGGCGATAAAAATAAATGAACAAATGTCTACATCAATATTTGTAGAACTTCAGGAAAATACGAGACAAATTATCTCAATACTATAGAAGTAGGATGACAGGTTAAAATTTATATTTTGGTTAGCACTTACAATCACATTTTATTTTTTTTCTGTTTTTTAAAAATATATATATTCAAATGCCAAGTTTTAAAATATTTTATCATCCAAATATTATAGATTCTTCGTATAATATGTTTATATTTTTGGACCGTAAGTTATTTCTTATTATCAGATTTTTCTCATTTATTTTGCGTTATAAAACATAATTATTATTATCATTTTCCAAACTTTTAAACATGATCAGATTTAACTATATTTTATTTAAACTGGAATCATATTGTTAATATCATTAATGAATTATACTGCATTTTTTTTTGCCTCTTGTAATCTGCTTATCAAATTCAATTAAAATGTATATTAATTTTTAAATATATGTAGTACAACATACGTGACTTCGCATAAAATTGTTTTTCAGACATTGCAAATCTCCAAACAAAGAGTCTATCACAGCAAATTAAAGGCGAGATGAGTGACTACAAGACTTACAATAGACTTGTACCATTTAACTTTACGAGGTTTCAAGAAATGGTCTTAAGTCTTTCACTTCTTAACTTTACGAGGATTCAAATACGGATAGGCAGCGAAG
>OVAP01007131.1:0-11060 GCA_900406295.1 Aurinia saxatilis
AATTTTAGGGTTCTTACAAGTTTCCCGAACAGCAGAAAAATATACGAAAACCCTAAACACTCAGGAGAAAAAATGTGGGCATTCATGGAAGCGAAATCGAAATGGAACATAGAAAAATAGATTTCCACGACATTATTCATTGAATTACCTTATGAATGAGAGGCTCAGAACATTGGAAACATGACGAGAATCCTTCTTCACTCGATGCAAAAATCATTATAAACATTCAAAACAAAAAATATAACGCCGATTACACTCTTTCTACACCATATTCATAAAAAGAAAATACATAGACATGATCAAGTGATGGATCTAAAAAAAACATGTTTCTAAAACGCAAACCTGGTCAACAGCCCACCACAAGATCAACAGTTAATCCATACATACCAGCAATGGAAAACACGCACAAGAACAAAAACTATACTTTCAGGAATTATGCCAAACAGAAAAACGCAACACAATTATAATTTAACCGAAAGACATAACAAAACGGTGTGTTATTACAAATGAAAACACAAAAAAAAAAAAATGCAACATACGGTACACGAACAAAATTATAAGACCTGATAGCGATAAAAAGAAACCGATATACAGTTTCAAACTCTTTACCCGAAAATATAGTTTTAATTCAAACTCAACCAAATATAACAGAATAGCTCGTTAGAAAATAAGGAAAATGATAAAAGAACATTTTCAATAAATCGCAAATTATTTTTGGAGACATGAACAAAGTGCATAAAAACAATATTAAAACTCCAACTCCAAACCAAGAAACAATAAAATAAAAATAAAACCTTGCATAGTGTTTCGACCAAAAAAAAAAATAATCAAAAACTTAAAAAAGGATCACAGGTTCTTTCACAAAACAAAATCCTGTTTCAAAGTGAAGAAAACAAGCCGAATAGTTGAACACAATTCAATGTGATAAAAACATGATTGCATGACAATACAAAAAATTAATACAAACTAAAAACAGGAAATAGTAGATACTTACAAGTTGTAATATCAATTCGCAGAAAGCTCCCAACACAGATCTTCACGAAGAGGATTTGGTTATGAAGACAAAACTCAAATAAGGGCACAATGAACAACAAAAAGAATGGACAAAGTTTCTATAGATCACACAAAACTGAAAAAGCGAAAAATTTTAAGAACAAAATAAAACAACACATATACATTATATCGTCCAAAAGACATGTAAAAAATTGGTGAAAGAAAGGTGACAAAATAAATACCTCCCAATATGTATAAGAAACCGATAAGCAAACATTTACAAAAAAAAATAATTAGAGATACATATACAAAAATTAGATACGCAACAATATCTAAGTGTCTTTTACGAAAAAACAATAACTAAGTGTCAATCGTAACAACCAAATTTTAGATTTTATTAATTGAATTAAAACAGAACAATATTCCAATCAATAATAACAAAATTAAAACGAATTAAGAAAAAAAATGTTGGGAAAAGGATAATTTAAAATGTAAAAATAATTAGTAAATTATTATAAATAAAAAGAAACTATTCTTATCACAACAACGGCAACACGTGATTGATTGAATGCTTTCATAAGTCCTTCTCAAATGAATTCGCCGAGTTCTCTATTGTCGTAATAGACGTTGGTTCCTTCCCCGTAGAGATGACTGACTAAATTTCCCCGAACATCAGTCCCTATATTGTACTTCCACAGAGAGTAATAAACCGAGATGGCATATCCCTAGGCGACGTATGTTTAAGTTGAGAGGGCTTCTCCGCTTGAATGGCTTCACTTTCTTTCTCATAAGAACCAACATTTTGTGATCTTGGGGACGTCTGAAGCGTAATCGTAGTCGCCGTGACTCTTTTTTTCTGTTCTTATGAATCAGAGTTTTATCCTCTGTCTCGAAGGAGATGAGAAGATGCTTAAGTTGGACTCAGAGAAAGAAGATACAGACCTGAAGAATCGATCTCGGTATATTTTGCGGCCAGGAAGTGGTTTTGTTACGGTGATGCTTTGTTTTTATACGGTGGTATTGTGAACAAAAAAGAGCGACTGAAGTTTTTTTTATGAGAGACCAAGATGAAAGAGGCAACAAATATCTGAGATTAAGGCAAACGAAAGTGGAGAGAGAACAACGATGATCGTTACAAGATCATCAATATAAAAGAATTAAAAGTTGCAACGATATAATGATAGGATGTGTCGTTTGATCTGATGCATCCTTTGAACACACATTTTTCGTNTGATGCATCCTTTGAACACACGACCAGAACCGTTAGATTAAGAGGGAAAACAAATCTCAGCCATTGAATTATATTTTTTCTTATTGAAGAATGCAAATCTATCTCCACCGTTTGTTTTGTAAAATGTAAAGAAGCACAGCCGTTGGATTATAATTGTCAAAACAAAATAAAAAAAATAAATAATACTTAAAGAATATTTCACAGACCAGTCGGATAAAAAAATAGCCATTAAATGAAAAATATTCAGAAACATAACACATGAAGTCAACAAGAATTTACAACTGTAGGATGAATGCACATTGTTTAACCAGAACCGTTGGATCTAAAGTAAAGATGTACACCTACGATGGAAAGCCAATTTATTTCCAACCGTTGGATCAATTTTTTCGCTGATGTCATGATGACGCGCATGACATCATCACACTAAACATCAGCCGTTGGATGAATACAAGAAACGAATCTCAGCCGTACGATTTTTTTTGCTGATGTCAGCGTGGGCAAAAGTCAGTTTGCTATTATATATATATATATATATATATTTTTTTTTTATAAAAAAATACTAACATGTTTTCTTAATAACAACATTTTAAATTATAGTATCTATTCTAAAATGGTTAGGAATAAAAAAATTCAATAGTGTAAATAATGTTTGGTGAATAAATGTGAAATTTTTACAATATCCTATTATTATTATTTACTTATCATATACAAATTTATTGATATCAACTCCGAATCTAAATTTTTTTAAATAATTAACTATAATAAAAAGTACCCCTTGAAAAAAATTATATCTAACATAATTAACAAAATAACAATTCTTTTTTATTATAAATTGAACAGTTTATAGAAGCTGTTTGGGGTATTTGGAGGTGTCCACATAGGATTATTGAAAACTCTGTGCATCAGCCACGTGGCACTCATAAACTGTCTACAGATTCTATCGTTATGCACGTCAGCACCCTCTGACTGCACTTGTTCACTTATGTACTGGGCATTCCAAAACATAGCCCAATTTATCACTGCAGTGCATGTGTATACATAAAAGGCCCAGTTGTAAAATGCATCTGAAACATAAAAACGTGAACAGAAAAAAACGCAGCCAAACAAAAAAAGGAAAAACAGCGACCCTTCCCTTCGTCTTCGCTCTAATCTGAATATCTAACGACTTTCCCATCTTCAGTTATTCATCCGTGTCAGTCACTCATACACCACACCTTTAATCGCCACTACCTTGCATTCATTCCACCACTACTCCAGGGCCCCTTAATATCCTTCTCTTCAACGATGATATTGTTGCTCAAACTTGTGAAGACAAAATCTTGCTCACGAAAATATGGCACCCACGACTCCTCCAACTTCTGCCTCAGCCGTGGCCACTAAACCAGAATTAAACGAGGTAATTAGAGTTTGGGGAATCTCGAACGATTTGTACATAGATTATCCACTAATCCACATCATGTTTAGCCTCATTTGTTCAGATGCGAGAATCATTCACTGAGGATTGTTTAGGGTTACTCTCCTTTTCGAGGTAGAGGATATTCACTTTGTTATCATCGGAGATTCCAGTTTGATTAGAATTGTTTTTACAAATCAGCTGACTAAATAAATGTCTCTTTCTTTGTTACAAATTCGTTTATGCGATAAATTTCCTTCCCAAACAAAAGGAGCGGGAGGAAGATAGCTGCGCGCTTTAAGGTTATGTTGTCTCTGAATTCTCCTTAAAAGTTATATAGCCTCTGAATTGTGGAGTAATAGGTTTAATTGGATAGTGGTGGTTAATGGCCATCCATAGAAACAAGGTTTTGGCAAAGGTGACTCGCTTTTACATTTTTGGTTATGATTTTGTGATCTCTTAATCTGATTTTTGCTGGAGGTTTTGTTGTGTCTTTGATCTGATCCATGAAAATTGAAATCGAAGCTTCTAGAAACAAAAGATATGTTTGACGGGATGATGGACACTGAGATGATTCAACTCGCTCAAGATCAGATGTGTCGTATGACTCGTGCTGATGTAGCCAGGATTCAACAACAGCTTTCTTTTTTAAATTTCCCAATTGCGATTATTAGTTCTAGCTTAATTGGATCCAAACTTATCGTATTTAGGAAATTCTTGATTAATCAGGCTTATAATTTCTGGATTTGTTGGAAAGATTAAAGAACCCCTATATAAGTTGAAGTAACTTTTAATCTGTGTAGGAGGAAAAAATTGATGATGGTGATAGAACAGAGTCGTGTTATCTTCTCCTCCAACCCGTACCCACAAAGGAGGTAGTCTCATTTCTCTGTGCTGCTCGGAACTAATCTGTCTCAGTTACATTTAACCGCGGAGATTTCATTGCATTCCCGGTACGACAAACGATTTGTTTGATCAACGGTTTGAGTATACCAAGTGTAGTCTCCATCACCTGAATTTGACGAAGAAAAAGAAAACAAGAGACCGTTTGTACTAATACGAAACTTGTGAGACTTGAGGGATCTTGAATAAGCTTGAAACAACATCGGTGTTAACATCAGCTAGGTTGCACGTGGAAGCATTTAGAAGCTCCAGGTTTTGCCGTGGGTGGATAGGAGCAATCAGCTTTGGATAGGAAAATTGTTTTTTCACACTTTTCATATTTAATCTTTTTCTCCTTACCTTTCTTTTCTTTTTTCATTAAAATTACTGATTTTATTCAACAGACGAATTTATAGCGATAAATTACACAGAGATCAAAGATTTTGCAGCAAACCAAACCGATTTCGAAGTTCAAAGACAAAAAAATCAACAGAAATCAACACATATGTCCTAAAACCACAAAATCAAATAAGCCACAAAAAAATCTAAATCAAACTGAATTGGTTAAACTAGGGAACTAAGGTAACAAAGAGGATGGTCATACTCTCATCGGTCCACCACACAAAGTGGTAGATAAAGCATAACACATCGTCAAGTACCATGGGAGAACTTGGAGAAGCCAGACCGAACAAAACACCGATCATCTTGAGGTCCAACTCGATCACTACCCTCTTTTTACTGCTTGTGCTAAAGGAAGCCAAGCCACTGAAGGAGAAATCATCAATCGGGCCTTTATGGGTAAAGGAGAGACACCAGCGCTGCAGGGGAAGAACCGAAGACCTTTTCTATATAGCTTGATCGAAGACCAAGAACCACTAGAACACCAATCGAGACCGATTCAAATCTTCAATTAGGCACAGAGACCGCATGCAAGGAGGACAAGCGAGATCCCAAACGCATGCAAATAAAGATTGGATCGACAGAAGAGGAAAAATCAAGTTGGGATTGGTCACCGGTTCGACTAGAAACCGTAGGTACCAAACAAAAATGAGAAATTAGGTTAAAAAATGAAACCCGATCAAAGATTTAAAGATCAACCGTTCTGAAGTCATATTCAACCTTCAACCTCTACCCTGACTCGATTGAATTTTCCCCACCACAACAAAACCAATCATGCCGAAGAAAAGCAAGCAAAAAAAAATAAAAAAGAGAACGGTGGAGACCGAAGGCGGATCTGAGACCCAACCACCGGTCTCAAAAAATTTTTTAAGCGGTGGCTTTCTCTCTCTAGGTTAAGAGAGAAGGGAGAGCCTGGCTAGGGCTAATCTTCATTTTTTTTCTCCTTACCTTTCAGTTTCAATGATTTTTTAATTTAGGATGCAAGTGGTACAAAAATTAATGGTTAAACACTGTTAAGTTAAAGTTAGATGTCTATATTATACATTTTTCTCATTTTATTTTCTTCCACATCATTATAAGTTATAACTACAGATAAACACACACTAAAACATAATTCTAAAGGACGATCTCATAACCAAATGTTAATTAAATTGTTTTTATTAAAAAGCATCATAAGCTAATTCGAAAAATGTATTCATACCTGCTATATATTTACAATAAAATAAATTAAGTATTTCTATTATTTGATTTTAGCATACCTTTTCATTAATACACCAACAAAAGTATTCATATCTGCGAATCATTAATCTGATTAAATTTGTGATCACATCTTCAAAACAATAGAGTATCTTTATTCACTAATGTGTAATAAACACTATATAGAACAAATAACATTATATGTTCTGAAATTTAAAAATCGAGTTCCAAATAATACATCAATAGTACTACATATCAAATTGGTAATTCAATGAGTATAACCAAACATTACATTAACTAACATAAATACAAATAATAAATAATTTGTCTAAAATTTTTCAGGATATACGTATTTTATCATGAATATCTATTCAAATAGTTTTTGTTTTGTCATAAGTAGAAAATATATTACCAAAAAAGTGAGAAGTTACTAAAGGAAACATACATTTTTTTACTTACAGTATAAAATTAAAATATTAATTATATATATATATATATATATATATATATATTTGTATATAAAAGGATATTGCTTACATAAATATTGTACTTCGGTTTGAACCATTTTCTACTAAGCTACTAAAAAAAATAATAAAGCAAAAAATATTTTTCCGTGCAACACACAGATGTTCTCTACTAATGATATATTTTATCATTAAATTTAATTGAAGGTGCCTCAGACGTGTCTCGGTGACATTTTGCTTTGTCTCTCTCTTGTTTTTCTCCCCACCTTATTTTCTTTTTCTTTTTGATTTTCTTTTTTTTTTTAAACCTCTCCCTCATCCTCCCAATGGAGATGCTTTTAAAATATAAGTGCATAAGAAATCAGAAACACTACTTTCGGGTGAATACTTGTTTTTCTTTTTGTTGGAGATAGGCAGAGCACGGTCCATTAATCCAGAAAATAGATGTTTTACACGATCGACATGACATAAAAGAAAAAGAACCTTGTAACTGGATGTCAAATTTATAAATAATATGAACAAAATGAATAGAATAAGAAAAATGAGATATGGAATAAATGGATTAAAAACAATGAACCCACAGTTCCAACTTATTTACGACTAATTATTCTCATGAAACTTTAACAAAGAAAATCAGTTTTTCCTCTATATTCAGAAGGCTTCTGATTTATCGGATGATCCCTTAAATATGACACACCAAGACAGATCGATGACTCCTTGGATATGACACACCAAGACGAACCAAGCTGATCAATGGACACTATATGGTCACATCAATGAATATTACACAACATCGATATAAAATAAGAAGATAATCATTCTCTAAAGTTCCAAAAATTATGATCAAAGACTTATCTTTTTATTCATGAGAATGGTCTCTACAGATAGATAAAATACATCAATAAACATCCACATAAATAGCTCAACATGCACATATCGAGGAAAATGAAATTCAACTATCAATTGAATGAAAGAGAGAAGAATAGACATAATAAATGCACTGTTTTACTATGGACGAAAATAGATACTGCTTGATTGTTTTTTTGGGCTAAATCAGTTTTTGTATGCTTCTATAATGGATCAAGATTGTAGAAAGAGTGGATTTGTAGCTTAATTCATCCTGGAAATCACCTGACTTGAAAATTGAATATCTCTTTCATTTGAACTCCTTTTCATATGATTCTTCTTGGAGGTGTCTTGTAATTGAGTCTAGAATATTCTCCAAGTGGTTTCATGTGTTGAATTGTCATGGTTAAGAAGATATGACTCGAACAATGAGCATATGTCCATTCGGGTCTGAGTAGAATTGTGCATCCGCTTAGAATGAGCTTAACTTCAGCCGATGGTTTGATGACTTCTTCGGACATGTCTTTGCTACTTCTCATGATCATACCATTATTGGTAGAAAAAATAACTAAATAACCTATAACTCATATTTTAAATATAAAAAATAAATGATATTTTATCATGTGAATCCTTTTTTATAAATGACATTTTTATTTATTGCACCATATATAATATGAATATTAATAAATAAAATCGTATAGTATTAAAAAGTCGAGATAAATAACATTTTTATTGAAAAAGTTCCATCATACAAAAACATCTAAATGCATACTCAACAACCAAGCCTCATGATTAAATAAATGGGATTCTTGTACTAAAGGGGGGTTTTTTTCCCCTATTTTCTACAACTAGGTCTTTTTGTATTTTGTCACACATATTGACTTAAATAACCTTTTTAAATTTCGATTAATATTTTTAAAGGTTTAAAAAAATAAATTACGTGACAAAAGAATACGGATAAACAACGCTTTTAGTATATATAGATTTTTTTTTGAAAATTCATTTTATGTCTAAAATCCATGTTCTAAATAATTTAGAATACGTCTTCTAACTAGTCTTCATATTTTAAAAGATTTAGAATACATCTTCTAAATAGTCTTAGTGTTGTAAACACTTTAGAATGCGTCTTCTATCTAGTCTTAATGTTCTAACAATTTAGAATACGTCTTTTAACTAGTCTTAATGTTCTAGAAAGTTTAGAATACATATTCTAAATATATATATTTTGTGTTTAATGCATACTAGATTATTGGTCCGCACCTTGTGCAGACTCTGATTTATATTGTTATCCCTTATAAATGAAAAATTATTAATATAAGTGCGGGTTAAGTTTATATTAAGTGCAAAATGATTAATTATAGTAAAAAATGGTAAAAAATTAATAAGATAATATTATAGGTTTGTGTTTGGTCAAACTTCATAGCCGACTCCTACAGTTTTTTGCATACACATGATTAGAGCATCAACCTTTAATTTCATATTATGCTTTGTTAAATTTGATATGTTTACGTTGTTCAAGTACTTCTGGGGAATCAATATGTGCATCAGAGGAATGTATGTCATTTATGTTTTTTATATCGTCTCATGTACCCCTATGGGGCACTGCGAAAAGCGACATAAAAACACACCCACCAAAGATTAGGAACCATATATATTATATTTTAAATATATCATAACATTCTTGATGTAAGAAGTATTCTTAAGCTTACACAAGATATGTAAAAGAAATTCATAAATTTTTAGATTTGGCTATGCTAATCACAATATATAATAGTCTAAATAAACAATAAAAACATATTATGTTTACCCATATAATTTTTAAACCAAGAAGTGTATTTAAATACTTTTTACAAAATTAGTGTTATAATATTAATGTTGCTGAGGTTGGTTATCTAAGTTATTAAAAAGAGAAAATCGTTTGAATTAAATAATGACTTCACTAATTAAGTAATGACTTATGTATGTCCGTGGATTTTACTTTAAAAAAGTCTAAAAACATGTGTGGATTTTAATTAAAAAACATAACAATTAAGTAATGACTTATGTATGTCGGTGGACTTTTCACTCATCTTTCATAAAATTAATATCAATTTTAAGTAAATGTCATAGAATATAATAACAATGTGAACTAATGCCACTAACCCAATAAAAATAAATATTTTTTAAAAACTAAGTAAATGATATTATTGAAGTAAAAAAGGAATTTTTATATGATTTTTTGTATTATTAGATTTATACCTATAAATATTGTCAGAAAAAAGATTTATACATATGAGAGAATGAAAGATGATTTTTTAAAAACAGTTGCCAAAGCCATCATTCACTCTTTTTTAATAATAATTTTTTTGAAAGTGTTTTAAGAAAATTTTAAAAACACGGATTTATATCATTGACGTAATGAAAGTAAATATTATTTTTAATAACCAAATAAAACTGTTCACTCATTTTTGATAAAGTATTCAGTTTTATGTAAAAAGTGATAAGATATTCATATCCTTATCCATTTCTTATGTTTACGTTTTGTGTTTAGTTGATGAAATTTAACAGAATTATCTTAGCTGAGCTACTATGTTTACTTTTTTGTATTTGTCTTACCAATATGTTATGCATTGATTGTTGTTTTTATTGTTTATTTTTTCTTAGGATCCAAAAACTGAAAACAGTCCTTGTATGGGTTTCATCTACACTTCTTTCGAGAAAGAGTATGTATTGTATTCAGATTGGCAGATTGCTATAAGATTTTTTCCCTTTCTTCATACATACATAGTCGCTCAAGTTTCAGGTTATTCTTCAACCAATTCAAATTAGTTTTCTAGATCTTGTCGCAGGTTTCTAAAGGCAGAAACACGTGTAAATCAGAGGAAGCAACATATATATATATATATATAATATGTCATTGACAAATTACATCAAACATAAATAATAAAAAAACAAACATATGAAATTTTTTTCATAATACCCACAAAACAGACCAAAACCAACATTTGATATTTAATATAACACAAGGACACTAAGTTCAAAATTGGAACGGCCTTGGCCAATCATGAGGATTCTCCTCACTCTGAACTTTACCTGTTCTCTTTATCACAACGCCTCTCACAGTATTACCACCATCAACATAAGCATAGTACTTCAAGAAGAAGGCCAAAACCAGAACAACCCAATCAAGACAAAATATCACAATACAGAGCCCACCACTGAGTTTCAAGATCATAGCAGCATCCTCCTCACGCAGATACGTTTTCAAACTCCTGAGTAACTTCGATGTGTTGGTGAAGATTAGAACAGAGACAGAGCCTTCAAATATAGCCGTGATCACAGTCGCCGCCAAAGTAATACCTATTGCCAAGGATTTGGTGCAAACTAATGATAGCATCCTCCTCTTCTTGATTAAAATTGCCTATTTTAATATCAGATTTTAGATAGTTCGTCCATCTAAGTCTACAACTCTTTCCACATCTCAAAAGACCTGCAAATAATAGTTACAATCAATGTTAAGAAACTATAAACCATTACTTATCACGCTTAACACAATTGACATAAGCCTCCTGCAAATCGAACCTTTTTCAACTTCTCACAAGACAATAATGCAAGAAACAGAGCTATATGATATGTTGCATTTTAGGCCCCTTTTCATGGTTGTTTTGCATTCATT
>OVAP01007133.1:0-11059 GCA_900406295.1 Aurinia saxatilis
ATATATATATATAGTTATTAACATTTGTTTTGTATATGATTCTAAACATTTATCAGTTCAAGTTATACTTAAAAGCCAATCTTAGCTACGCCGAGTGGGCACACGGAGACATGGTGCCTACATTTGATGAATACTTGGACATCGGCGGGGTCGAGGTGTCAATGTATGTAACCGTAGCATCTAGTTTTCTTGGGTTGGGACAAAAGTCAAGGGAAACGAGTTACAAGTGGCTAAAATCCAGACCAATATTCCTCACCGCTCAGGCTAAAAAAGCTCGTCTGATGAATGACATGACTGGCTTCGAGGTACATAACACAAGAAAACAAACTCTGTAATTTTCTTTTCTAGCAAAACTGTTATGTTCAATTGATATTTGCGAAATGCAGGATGACACGAGCAGAGGCTATACAATAAGTGCAATGAACTACTACATGAAGCAATACCGAGTTAGCAGAGAGGAAACAATGAGAGAATTCGATAGAATGATTAGAGACATCGACAAATTGGTGAACGAAGAGTACTTGAAGACAGGGAAGATGATATCACGCGATATCTTATCACGAGCCACTAATGCCGGAAAAATGATAGATGTGACTTACAGGACCGGAGAAGAATTCACGAATCCCCAAGGAAAATTCAAGGAATATATCACCACGTTATTCGTCAATCTCATTCCTCTTTGAATCTCAATTACTCATGTTATTTCGGTTTGTGAAGAGATACCAAATATAACATATTTTAAATAAACTTCAATAAGATTAAGAAAAATCATGTACTTCCTTCAATTTACAACTATCACTATGACAACTTATGTTTATCTTCTATTATAGCATAGTTTTCTTGAAAAGACGGACAAATGACTATGTAACGGACATACATAAAAGATTTACCTAACAATATTTCTTATGGGTACTTGGAAGAATCAGGTAAAGCAGGGGATTTGCAAATAGGGCAAGAGTTCTTCATAGACAGCCATTTCTTAATGCACATCCCATGATAGTCATGACCACACCCTTTTAGTTCCCCTAACTCTTCTTTTTCCTTGTATTCCTCCTTATTACCATTAACATACTCACCATTAGCCTAATTCTAACTTTATTAATATACCTTTACTTGCACAAAACGTTTCTGGCAACCAAAATCTTACCAGGCAAATCGCGCATTTCTTTTGCTCCTCTGTTTGATACAGCGGGTAATACATTGTCTCTAACAAGCAACTGGAGATTGCGCTGTTTGATAGACCAGTGTTGACGCTCCCGATCCTTTCTCCAAGAGCAAGAAGATCCTGAAAAATTGTCAATCATTCAGATATATCAGTCAGTTACAAATTTACAAGACTATTGGCTATGTGAGGCTTAAAAATATAACTGTTTGGCTATTAACCTCGTAGCTCATGTTATCGATGTCGAGCCTCATGTCTCTGTGGTGATCAAGCATGTTTCGGGATCCGTAGTGTGGTTGTCGATCTACAACCATAAATCCCTGCTGTTTGATTTTTTTTTTTTTTTTGGAGACAACAAAAAGTAACAAAAAACAGCTCAGTATGCAGCAATAGAAAAAAAAATCATCAGTAAATAGGAATGTACTAAATCACATCCACTTTAGCTTCGAACTACGGGTTTCTTTTGGCATGTTCAGTATGATTGGTACAGACTTCTACTCAAAAGAATAAGATGTCTCTTCAAGAAAAAAACTATACCTCAGATGTAAACCGTTCATGAAGAGCAGCTTCATCGAAAGGAGGCTGAAACCTCTCATAGGCACTCCTACGTCTCCCTGTGCGATCACCACTACGCCATGAAATGTGTGGTGATGTCCTTAGATGCCTAGACGGGTAATTCTCAGTGCCCAAATGAGACCTGTCCCCAGAAGAAGATGCTGCATGTCTTAATCTCAAACCGTTTGAAGAAGATCTATAAGTGGGTGTTGACCTATGAGAGAAGCGGGAGCTGCTTGTAGATTGTTGTGCTGAAGTTCCAGGGAAACCATGGGAAACTGTAGGGTTACTGCTTCCGATATGCCCATGGTGATAGCCAATAGTATCAACAGATGTGCTGTTCACAAGACTTCTCGCAGGAAGAAAATTATTTGTCTCTGGATTAAAGCCATTTATATCTGCAAAGTAAGAATTAACGTGGTTATAGAGACAAACAAAATTCCGAGCTCGAGACAAACTGAATTTTGCATACCTCTAGGTACTGGGGAGAGTCTGGGGCAGTTCCAGTCCTTATTTCCGTGAGATGTCTGACCAGGAAATTGACCTGAGCCAGAGTGCTCAACACTGTGGTAAGTAGAATGAGAATCAAATCCCAGGCTTCTTGGCAAATTATTTCTATCTAAGCAGGTCTCTAAATCAAGAGTGGGACGACTCCGGACATTCCTTGAAGAACTTTCTCCCCTAATAGAGAGATTATTACTTCTGTAAGTTGGGTTCATGAGCCATGGCATGTAATGAGGATCATGATCATGCGTTACTGATTTTCCCAAGTGCAATTCCGAGGAATAAGGAATATCTGAGGAACTTCTGTCACCATGGTATTGGCTTGAACTGCCCATTTCATAGATGGAAGAAGCACATGGACTTTTTCTCTTTTGTGCTTCTCTCACAGTTTCCAAAGAATGATCAGCATAACTAGCATTTGACCATGTCTGGCTGTTGCAGTTCGAAGAAGATGCAAATGTCACATAATTCTCATGTGGAGCATTGAATGTTGCAACTGCAGAACTCACGAAAGGATCATGAGATGGGGCCGAAGGCCCTGGATTGTAGTGTGACCGCTCCACACTATGACCTGAGGCAGTATAGGCACTTGACCCTGCAGAAGAATTCCAATGAGAAGAAACGGGCATTCCCTCACTCGGCGTATTTTCTGCTGGATAAACATGTGATCTGTTTTCACTGGTCCCAGAAATTGCTGAGAAAATGTGGCGCGCATATTATTTTTTAATCAGGAAACCCGGACACGTTATACAGGAAAAAGTCAAGGGCATCACTGATGGTTATAGAATGTGGCCGCCTAATTCTCATTAGCCGAGGGTATTCACTTACCAAAGTTCAAAATTTTCCTAGTGAAACCAAATCTAGGCATAGGAGATAAGCACATGGAACATCTTAACCTAAAAATAAACATGCTTCATCAAGCCAGTAGCTTTAACAAAAGGTTGAATCTCAATCTCTATCAATGGAGAAAAAGCTTGAAAGAGTGATTTTTATCAATCGAAAACTAATTGAAGGTCTATAGGGATGGAAGACTGATTACCTAGATTCGTATATGGATGCTCTGGGTGTACATGATCCCAGCCTTGATCATGTTCATCATCAAAATACTGGGATGAATCAAGAAAATGCCTGTGACCCATGATTACACAATGCTTCAACCTTGATGTCCAACTTAACCTGCACAAAAAGATTTTTCAACAGTCACAATTCATCCGGAATAACACATCCTCAAAAAAATGTTTCTTTAGTTACCAAGCAAACTCCGTTTTTATTTCACGAATCATGTTTCTTAAAGTAAACCA
The DNA here is from genome assembly GCA_900406295.1 of Aurinia saxatilis. Lineage (NCBI taxonomy): Eukaryota > Viridiplantae > Streptophyta > Magnoliopsida > Brassicales > Brassicaceae > Aurinia > Aurinia saxatilis. Next base: position 3,523 of record OVAP01007133.1, read on the forward strand.
AGAAGAACCAAATGGTTACTGAAATTGTCCCACCTATTTGTTTTCTGCCTGATAGTCACATTTCAAGACCAAAAATCTAAATTTTCCTTTTACCAAATTTGTTTCTTCGACTCCATGCTTGTGAGGAATAGTAAAATAACTGTGAATAACGAGATTGAAAATGCAGAGAAAACTAACAGAAATATATTTTACAAAACAGTCCATTTCTGAGCTTTTTCAAATTGAATAAGACGACTTCAGCTTCAGGTAAAAAGGAAAAGTGCAACTGTGCACAGTAGTATTATGATAGAGATATAAGATATTCTCAAGTAACTTAAGTGATTCTTTTTGAAGGATATAAACAAAGCAATTTGGGACATATTAGAAGAATGAGAAGCCAAATACATAGTTCCAGATCTCGTACCAAGTACCTTTGTTATCAATACCTACCATACTATACCTGAATGCTCATGATATTAATTCCAAACAAGTTTTCGAGTAGTTGGACACTGCTGCAGGAAAGTTCATGATGCTTAACGATTAAAGTAAAACCTAAATAGTACCGATCTATTTTTTTCATAAGGAAACCAGATCACAGTTTTCCCAATAAATGGGAACGTACATTTTGTNGGAAAGTTCATGATGCTTAACGATTAAAGTAAAACCTAAATAGTACCGATCTATTTTTTCCATAAGGAAACCAGATCACAGTTTTCCCAATAAATGGGAACGTACATTTTGTTTTGGTTTAGCAAAAAGGGAAAAGGAATATTAGAAAACAGACAAGAGTGGTAAGCAACAAAGCCTCTGCATCGGAAGCATCAGTCTAGTTCTCTTCTCACTAAAGTTAAAAGTACTTAATAACACTAGCACAAGAACTTCATTAGCATGACAGAACACATTTTCGGAAACCTGATAAGTTTCACAGAATCAATCCATAGAAAATCAATTAGGACATGGAAGAGGGTGGAGGAATGAGGTATGATGACAAGTAATCATATAATGTATCCGCATAAAAGAGCACCAAAGCAACTCCATGCAAAATAAATAACATTTGATATGATCAATTCAGCTTCTCTCAATCCACTTAGTCTTCATTTATATTCACCCACAAGGACTTCGTTATTCAAACAAAAGACACTTACAATGGCTTTGCTATTCTATGTCACTACCGCTAGATACGACTGTTCTGGAGTATGTATAAAGACCTTGTTGATATCTTTCACTAAACTTACAACCATGGTTAGAAAGTTACATGGAGGATCCACTAGTAGGATATAAGAAGCTTGAACATTAAAAAATGCTCCAGAACTGAACCTGCCGGCTATCCTAAAAAGATATGGAAAGCAGGTTTGGATATCCCAAACAAGAATACACTAAGCTATCCAAGTGAAAAAGCCGCCGTGCTTGATTAAGCAACTGATTCACCACTTCCCCCACGAGTTTCAGTAAAGCCAGGAGCACCTGGTCCCTCAACTTCAGAAATACAGCGAGACTACCAAATGTAATTCCTTCTCTTCAGGTCCACAGTCGTAAGTGAATATACTACAGCTCCCTTAGGTGAACAGTTTTAGACCACAAAAGTATTGGCCAGTAAAGGCCTACCACCTCATTCACTATTTTGGCGCTATTATTGTCCTAAAACCTGCCAGCACAGCTTGATAGTCCAAGGGCTTGTTATATAACGTGGGGTGTGTGTGAAAGGATGCTTCTAAACAGGTAGCACTATGATTTACATCGGCGCCGTCCAAATAAATTGCTTGTATGGAAGAACTGGATTGGGCACACTTGACGAAAAGCCTTAACTACCATTAACTTGATCATTGGCCATACAACTTCAGGGGTACAACTAACCACGCTAGTAACTTCTGGATCACTTATCTGAGTTCAAGTTCACTATGCTATCCCAAACAACCAAGAAGGTCCGGAACACCATCTGCCAATCAGAAACCATCAAGAAAAACGACCCGGAAAAGGCCAGCCACCGATCCTACGTGTTCAAAGGCTAGCATGAAGGACTAACACCTGCTGAAAAAGTGTTAGGTTCGAAGAGGATGCTGCGATAATTTCTAGGATTCATCAAGGAGAAAGATGTGCTCTGACCTGAATCTATACCCGTACTAGTCCTCAAATCACCACTGTCCCCTAAACCTGCAGGATACAAACCAGCTAAGCCTAAATTATGCTAAAAGGAGACTGCTCAGAGTATATCATCCCGAAACTAGCTAGCTTACCACGTCTTCTCCGAAGCAGAGAAACTAATCACCGCCGATTTGGTCTCTTCTCAGCATCGAAATCTAAAGCAAACAACTAGGGGAAAGAAAACAAATTTCCAACAAAATCCAAAATGGACTCTGATTCATGGACATGATCGTGATTATATCCGAGGAAAAGTCACCGATGAACTGGAAAATAACCGATATACACCGAAGGAAGCAAACAACAAACACACAGTCCCAAGAACAAAAAGGCAAACAGACGATCGGTAACAACATATACAAAACATCAAGAAATTACAATCGATTCAAAAATATATACACGCACATACAAAAATGAATATCATCATCATAAGCTAAACGGCGATGATCGATGATCGATGATCGATGATCGGAGAGAGGAGGAAGGAACATACCAAAGCGTCCGGCGATGGAGAAAGGAGACCGATCGGAGGAAGCAAAAGAGAGAGAGGATTCGTAGAGATGACGCAGCTTTTGAGAAAAGGAGGGTTTAGAGAGAGAAATTTGGATGGTTGGGCGATGAGTAAGATCGGTTCGTATTTAAGAAGAGAAGCAAATATTAGGAAATGACAATTAAAAGCGGTTTGTGTGTACGTTTTTGCTCCCAACTTTTACTCCCCCTCTCTGTCTCTCACCGGTTACCGCTGAAACCCGCTCGGTGAATTTATTATATTTTTTTATCCTCACAACATTTGTTACATTACTATGCTCCTGCTTAGGCACATTATTGTGATGGAAATATTTAGTAGTTAGTACTATTCCTTTCAAGGCAAGTGGAAAGATGCTGAAGAATAAGTATTTTATTTCGCTCTTTTGATGACAATGGGATCNAAGCTAAACGGCGATGATCGATGATCGATGATCGATGATCGGAGAGAGGAGGAAAGAACATACCAAAGCGTCCGGCGATGGAGAAAGGAGACCGATCGGAGGAAGCAAAAGAGAGAGAGGATTCGTAGAGATGACGCAGCTTTTGAGAAAAGGAGGGTTTAGAGAGAGAAATTTGGATGGTTGGGCGATGAGTAAGATCGGTTCGTATTTAAGAAGAGAAGCAAATATTAGGAAATGACAATTAAAAGCGGTTTGTGTGTACGTTTTTGCTCCCAACTTTTACTCCCCCTCTCTGTCTCTCACCGGTTACCGCTGAAACCCGCTCGGTGAATTTATTATATTTTTTTATCCTCACAACATTTGTTACATTACTATGCTCCTGCTTAGGCACATTATTGTGATGGAAATATTTAGTAGTTAGTACTATTCCTTTCAAGGCAAGTGGAAAGATGCTGAAGAATAAGTATTTTATTTCGCTCTTTTGATGACAATGGGATCACGTTTTGAGCCCTTACCTATCATTTAATCTATTAAAATAGAATTTTAAAATGATTAATGACTAGCTGATATTCCGTATGCTAACTTATTTATATATGAAAAATTGGTTTTTAAGATGATGACTATTCACAGATGAAAGATTTGAAACATACAGTTGGTGTATTTGTATTTTGTATACATTGTTTCTGTTTCTGAGTTGATAAAGAATCATGAAGAATGAGCTATGTTTAAAAGAATAGTGATGGTAATATATAACACATCAATCATTTAAAAGAACAGAAAAAGATCGTAATACCAACATTGACCATGTAACTAGGGTGCATGAATGCTTGGACTTTTTCGCACGAAAAGATAAAATTGCTTGGACTTTTTGCCTAAGAAGAAGATTCATTGGGTTGAACATTATACTTTTACTAAAAGCAAAGCACTATGAATTCAGCAACATCATCTTCCATTAGGAGATGATGAGTTCTCCTATCTAGTTTTTTTATAGGTTGCTATCCTAAATCGTAAACTTTGAATTTTCATACTCTCTACTATCCTTTCTTATGCCAACTTAAACGGGTTTTTAAAAAAAAAATTGTTAGATTTTATTTAAATTAGCGCCAACGGTCAACAATATTTTGCGGAAAATAGATTTATATCTATCCTACCATGTACAACAACCGCCAAAACCAAAAACTAGCTCTAGCCATCTTTTATATTGAACCATTTGGTTAAAGCTTCCTCCATCCTCCTATCTCTTCTCCTGATATAAGCAATTATGTTTTGAATCCCCAAATCAATCGAGGATATCATGTTCCCTCCACCATAGTTTTTTTCCATGTCTTCTACGATTGTGTTCCCTCCAAATGGTGTGAATGGAAGCTTGAAATGCATACCTCAACAGAAACTTTGAGATCTGATCTCCCTTTTCCTTTGAAACCAACTCTATTAACCTCTTCCAGTCTGTTGTGAAATTGTCTTTAAGAAATCCCTTCATCAACTTTGCCCATATCACTTCCACATACTTGCATTTAAAAAACAAGTGTCCTGCCGTTTCCAAGTCACAATCACAAAAACTAAAGCCAAGATTAGATGTAACCCTCCACTTCCTCATCTTCTCATGTTGCTAGCATATTTTTAATGGCTAGCCAGAGGATAAAAGAGAACTTTGGAGTTTCATAGGAGAACTATATTTCCAACTAAAACAATTTAACATGAGGAAGGTGTGTATCCAGCACTTTTAAAAAAAATCAATGATATTCGCAGTTAGCTTATGTATGTGGTCTGTTTTTCTTAGACAAACACAAAATTTTAAACAAACTAGTGGCATCAATAGAATCATTTTTAAAAAGTAAAAAAAAAAAAAAGTAGATCAAGAAAAACATGAACCATACTACCCATAAGCAACAATATGTTTGACCCTTCATTTCTATTATCATGTATGCAATATGCATAAAAGTTGGCTCCTTATTCAGAACTCGCAAAATATCATGTAAAGTAGTAATTTCTACCACACAATTGGAAAAGATACTATTAGTTACCATATTTAAATTAGTGATAAACTTTCCACCAAATGATGTAAAAATCAAACCATATTGTAGAATTCTATAAAGTCACAAAAATGTATGCTCATATCATCTCGATTATGTAGCAAAGCCAACAAAGGTTTTTGTGGGGGTTTAACAACGGAAATTTGACATCCTTTGTCGGCATCTTGACATCTCATAGATCGTCATATCACGTAGGAAAACCAAGTTGTATGGTGTTGTTGGACATGCTTCATTATCAATCATATTGATTGGTCGATGAGTGTTTATATTGTCTCTTTGAAGTCTTTGGTAATTAAGGCTTATCATCATTAATTTTCCTTACCACGCGTGAGTAAGGCCGTGGTAACTGCTGGTAATGGTAAATTGGGTCCTCTTCCCATTTTATTTGAGCATATGCTCTTGAGAGTACATATTTTATTTACTTGCACATATATTTGTCATCTCTTTGTATAAGTCACCTAAGAGGGAACCTCTTTTGAATGCGGAGATGGCAGTAGCCTCATTTAATTTTGTGTATACACATTTTCCTTATTAAAGTGCCTTATGTAGCTTTGTGTGGACTCTCCATCTCTCTTTAAAACATCGTACAGGTCTTCGGTTGTTATTTTCTAAATATTTGCTACTTTTAATTTGATCGGCGAAACAGTATGTCCATGATGTGAAAGGAGTCTATGGAGCATTAGGTAGGTTTGTGAACTATTGTAGCTGGCCCTTTAAGCTTGAGCTGAAACCCTTGCACATGCTAGATTCATGGTACTCCCGTGAGATCGCAGTCATGAATATCCATTGCTTGTACTTCGCAATATGATTGTCGGGATCAATAGTCATGTCATACATCTTCATCAAAGGGAATGTAAACTTTTTGAGCATCTTCACAAATGTTATCTCGCTCGTGAACGAAGATACTACATAACTATTGGGATTAATTTTTGTAATTGGAGGAGCCACTTCTGGAAGTCTCTTGATCATGGATTTTCATCTCTTTCATGCGCTTCAAGAGCAAACTTATAAAGTAAGGATCCTCCTTGGATTTACCACCTATCGCTCGATCATGCGGTTGGATCAATGATCAGAGGATACATGTCTTGGGATTTTCGTGTCTTATAAGTTTTTGCACCCAACTGTTAATGCAGCGTTCTCGATTTGTAGAGAATTGTTCTTATCTTTTAGAGTTCTTAGTCTCTCCTCACTCTTCTTTATAAAGGTGGTGAGCGCCTTTAATTGAGCAATAACATTAGGAATGTGACCTTTGAAGGGTGTTTGTTGTTAGCAACTATGATCGTCATGTCTCACGTAATTAAAAATATATCCGCCTTCTAACGCCAATTATNCTTAGTCTCTCCTCACTCTTCTTTATAAAGGTGGTGAGCGCGCCTTTAATTGAGCAATAACATTAGCAATGTGACCTTTGAAGGGTGTTTGTTGTTAGCAACTATGATCGTCATGTCTCACGTAATTAAAAATATATCCGCCTTCTAACGCCAATTATTTAGACAAATTTTAACCGATTCGAATTGAGACAGTACTACATAATAACTAGAGAATAGTTGTAATACTAATCAATGAATTTCAAAACAAGTACTCAAAACTACAACATATCAACAACTATCAAGAGAAAATTCTAACAGCAATTTAACAGTTGTTTGGTAGCTTAAACGGCAGTCTAACAACTATTTAGTGCTTTCACAGCAGTTTAATAGATGTTTGGTAGCTTTGGCGAAAGTTCAATAGATGTTTGTTGCCGAAGATCTTAAGGAGCCGTTTGTCGAAGTTTGAGGTTGTTCCGTACCTTTTTTATTTTTTTGTCCTCTTTTGTTAAAATATTGTTAAATTGATAAGATCCTCTTAAGCCGACATGTTCGTTGTTTCTCTTAGATTCGGGATTCAGATCTACCAGCTATTCCTCTATCCTTTTGGATTACGGTTTTCGATAGATAACTCTAATATATGAGCTTTTAGCGGGAAAATGACCATTTTATTCCCCAACTTTTGAAATATTACAATTTTATTCCTCAAGTATCGTGTGTGTACTTTTATTCCACAAATAGTATTTGATTATGTCAATTAAGACCCCGTAAAAGTCAGACTTTATTTTCTGATTTTTTTAATAATAAGATATTAATATTCTAATTAAAATAATATTATTTGTAGAAGAATATTCTCTGTTCAATAATACACAATTTTTAATTGTTCGACTTCTAAATATATTTTTTGGCGATGACGATCGCGATCCTCAAAGTGTTTTGATCGCTAAGTTTCATGGTTCTCGATTGGATCTGGCTCACAAATCTCGCTCGGAATTGGGTTCTGGGCTTTTGGTTTTCTCACGGGATAGGGATTGANAATCTCGCTCGGAATTGGGTTCTGGGCTTTTGGTTTTCTCACGGGATAGGGATTGAGGGGAAGGGATGTCTCGATTTGCATCGAATCCCTCAGTTATACCGCGGCGGAAGGGTT
>OVAP01007134.1:0-11056 GCA_900406295.1 Aurinia saxatilis
GAGCATATTAAAAAAAATGGAGGTGAAAAATAAATTTAGGGATAAAAAATCTGCGCGTAGCGCGGGTATTCATCTAGTGTTATTTAAAGTAGAGGCCATTCATTGTACACTATAATATAACACGCGTGGATATGCATCTGCAACATACAAAATTAATACCCACTCGCATGGTAAGCGCGTTGACGCCACGCCCCCAAAATCCGTGGACTATAACCCACCAAATTGGCGTTTTTGGACAATTTCAGAATCTCGGCGCGTGAAGAATTTCTGGAGCTCGATCCCATTTTTTTTTCTTTCTCCGAAGCTCGGCGCCGAGATGAAGATTACGGTTTGCGGCGACGGAATATTGGATTTGGCTGCGTTCCATCGTAACTGTTGTTCTGAGCGACGGAATTGAGAAAGTGAAAGAAACCCGCCTAGGCAATTTCGTTACTTGAGAATCAACCGATTGCGTCATCATCTCCTTCGTAGCAGCCTCCCATGCTGTCTCGTACTAGTCGCCTTGATTCCGAAAGCTGGTACTCCCTATCACATTGTTCATTGCTTTTCTGAAATTTTCAGTTCTCGTCGGATTTTCATTGCTTGTCTGAGTTTTATAGTTTTGTCGGAACGCTCTCTTCTTGTCCGAATCTTCAGATTGTGTCTGAAATCTACTTCTTGACTGAATTCTCAGTTCTTGTCTGAATTTTCACTTCCTGTCTGAATTCTCAGTTCTTGTCTGAATATTCACCCCGTGTCTAATCTAATTAACTTCTTGTCTGAATTCTTAGTTCTTGTCTGGATTTTCAGTTCTTGTCTGAATTCTTAGTTCTTGTCTAAATTTTCAGTTCTTGTCGGAATTCTTAGTTCTTGTCTGAATTTTCAGTTCTTGTCTGAATTCTCACCTCTTGTCTGAAATCTCGCTTAATTTTTTTTTTTGTTTGTTTTTCCGGACATTTCAATTTCATTAAAAAGTTGTTATCTAAAACACGTGAATTGTTTTGCCAGTTTTTTTTTTACCGTATTGATTTCTAGTTTCCGTTGTCTCTTTACAAATAAGTTATGGTTGAAGATTCTGTTTACACAAGTCATATACAAACATACTCACCAATTTTACTTTTATCTGATTCACATCTGTATATGCAATCTGTAGCATCTCTGCTCACTGTTATTTACAAGCAAAAGAATGGATAAAAGATGGAGTCTTCAAGATATGACTGCTCTTGTAACCAGTAGAGCCAGCGGAATTGGGTTCGTCTTTCTTCTCTCTCTATTATCTTCTTAACTCATTATTTCTGCTTTTCTGTTGAGCTGCCAGAATGGTCAAGATTTTAGGGATACATGTCTGTGGAATGTTTAGGTACGCCATTGTAATGTCTGGTGGTGTGGGTTCTGCTTTGTCAGCTTATTGTCCTGATCCAAGTCCGTCTTCAGCTGATATTGAAATCAAACTTGAAGTGTAGAATCTTTTTCATAATCTCATTGTACATGTACATGAGCTAATGAAACACGATATGTCAGATCCACCAAGGAGACATGCCTCTGAGCTTAGCCCGTGTAATTCTCCCCCGTTCCCTCTAATTTTCGGCCACCAGATAAATCCAGAGTCATCAGAAGCAAGTTCCAAGCTTTTATTATGTGAGGCATGTAGAAAAGCTGAATGTCAAGGTAGGAGACCTGATGTCCAAGGCGAATATTCAAGTCCCGTAAATGCAGTGGAACCAACTTCTTGCTGAGAAACCATGCTTGTGGGATCAAAATACTCCCTTTTTGACATCCAAAAAGGAAAGACATGCTTCTCCCAACCTGCGGTTTAGCTTCAATTTTAGTCAGATGAGTAGAAGTTTCAGTTCCAAAGAGAGCTCACTGTCTGTTCTTTTTCAAGCACACATCTAATGCTTCAGCTAAATCAGGAGGTCCTTTGACATTCAACTACTCCAGAACAAAGCCATATGGTCACAGCAGAACTAGATCAGGTCCTTTATCGAAACCAAAGACCGAAAAGAATGTCCCATTATAAATGGTTTCAAAAACTTCCAACCCAAAACCACCAACCACTGAGAAGAGTATTTTATCTTGAAGAGAATCAGATGAGACCAAGACCAAAAAAATTTAAAATTCACACACAATAATGCTGTTCTTCTGAGTTGTTATAAAGCCCAATAGATTATAAAAAATCCACTAGTAATGTGGAAAGAACTGTAAAGGCGTCAGGCCCATAAAATTAGAAAGCCCAACAAATTCATGGGGTCTAATTTTAATTACACGCGAGTTACAAGCCCACGCTCACAAGAAGCGCGTGAATACCACCGCCCCTAAATCCGTAGTCTATAGTCTATGCAAAATGGCCGATTTTGATAAATTTGAGAAATCGGGCGCGTGAGAAGTTTTTTTCCTCTTTTAGCTGAAGAATTGAAGTCGTCGTCGTTCTTCTTCCCTCAGGGTAACATAAGCGAATCGAGATTTATCAGGTATAAACCCTAATTTCTTCGGAAATCTGCGTATTGTGCTCTACTGATTCTCTTTTGTGTTCTTCAACTTTTGATAGGTAAAAGACGAGCTCGCGACTAGTAAACCATGAGGTATTTTTCTCTCGATGAATCTAAGCTTCGTCTCCTTTTAATCGTGCTTGAAATTGAGTCTTAATCTCACACTGTGTTTCTCTTTAATTTGGTGTGTTTTTCTCGCAGTAAGCCAATGGATGAAGATACCAACGTAAGTGTTTATCTTTCCCTCGTTACTGCTTTTATCTAGTGTTGGAGTAACTGGTTTCCTTCTTCTCTGCTACTCTTATGGTTTCCCTGCTTTATTGATTTGTTATAACCTTCTTCTTTTAGTGTTGCATTCGACATTTCAGCAATCTATAGACTCTTAACTGCTTCTTAAGTGAATGTTGTTGCAAGCTTCTACATTTTGCGAAGAATTTACTGTTTTATCTAAGCTTTTAGATTGATCGAGAGTTCGGACTTTTGCTGCCTAGTCATTTGTATGTTGCTGCTGTTTTTTTATAACTCGGTTTTGCACTGGATTCCTTCTTGTATGGTACTCTTAGAGTTTCTTTGCTAGATGTCTTCTCTACTCAAAGTTAACATGATTGATACTGTTCTTCTTAGCAGGGAAAGACTGAAGAGGAGGAGTTCAACACCGGGCCTCTCTCTGTTCTTATGATGAGCGTGAAGAATAACACTCAGGTAATGTTGTTATCTAGGAGAAGTTGTCATCTCTTCCTTAATTAGCTAGATGTTAAGATAGATAATGCAAATGAAGAGTGGTTTTATGGTTAGTATGGAAGCTTGTTAACGAGATTAAATTTGTTTTTTCAGGTGTTAATCAATTGCCGAAACAACAGGAAGCTTCTTGGGCGAGTGAGGGCGTTTGATAGACACTGCAACATGGTTCTTGAAAATGTCAGAGAGATGTGGACTGAGGTAAGCAGAACTCTCCTGAACTCTGTTTGTGTATATTGTTGTACATTCTGTGATTCTCTTAGCAAGAACTGACCTTTTGTTTTGGTTTAGGTTCCAAAAACTGGGAAAGGGAAGAAGAAGGCACTGCCGGTTAACAGGGATCGATTCATAAGCAAGATGTTCCTCAGAGGAGATTCGGTCATTATCGTACTTAGGAACCCAAAGTGAGAGAGATAGAGAGACTTAAGAGGCTTGTTTCCTGAAAATTGATAATTATTGTAGCTAGTATCTTCTAAGTCTGACATTTTATGTTTTGCTTCTCATTTGCATTAATATGAGCACATGTCCGAATTGACAAGATCATCTCAGTTGTGTTCTGGGTTTCACTTGAAAGTTCAACACAAAATCAGTAAGGGAATAGCATTAAAAAATAGAGGTTTTAAATCGGTGTGAGGTCCGATATTCATTACATTGACACGAATAGCAAAATGGGAAATCAAAATAACAAAAAGTAAAACTGAAAAGAAACGATATTCTCCTGTCTCTATGATTTTTCCTGCTGCTGCGGTCATGGCGGCCTATACCACAAGCTGAAATGCTTTATGGTTACCAAAGGGGTTACTACAAGTCTTTTGGCTCACGCCGTTGTTGATGATGAAGTGGTGGAATCCTCCTTCTGGTCGCCAAAGACACGTTGACGGAAATCTTTGACCATAAGTGGGAGTCCTTGGCGTAGAGCCACCTTTGGTTCCCAACCAAGAAGCTCTTTAGCCTTTGTGATGTCTGGTTTCCTCTTGTGTGGGTCATCCTCTGTGTTGGGTCTAAACTCTATCTTTGCGTTCGGGTCAATTGTCTCTTGAACCACCTGCATCACACCATTCAATCATTTGGATCAGACATCTCCAGAGAAATCATGTATACATAATGTATCCAGAGATAAAGGGTGAAGAAAGACACCTTAGCGAGTTCCAGCATGGTGAATTCACCAGGGTTACCAAGGTTAAATGGTCCAACATGTTCTCCTTCCATTAACCTCATCAGACCCTCCACCTATCTCACAAAATTCACATTTAAATTTACCAATAAACCAATAAACGAACAATGTAAGGTAATGGAGAGACAAGGTTTTAAACTCAAGAAAACAAGGACAAGGTATGATAAAGCTCTAAACCAACATTTTTGCTCCTTTTTGGTCATGTGATGTTAATACCTACCCATCCCCAAAGTTAATGTCACACTGTATACATTCTTACTGAATCCTTTTCCACATATAATTACTGAATCCTGGTCACAGATCTTAATCCTAGAGAGTTGTTTTGTACTATATAGTAAAACTTAAAAAACTTTAAATCTAATGTTCGCCAAGTTGTAAATATACAAGGTGATTTGACACCAAACTAACTCTACCGAAATATAAAATATCAATTCTCAACCACACAGTCCAGCCTAGTGAGGTCACTATATCTTTGAATAAAACAAAGTAAGATTTGTATTAACATGTCACAACTGAGATATACCCCATGAAAGTAACAATTGAATAATCCAAGGTATTGTCTTGGCAAATTTGAAACAGTAGGGGTAACATTTATATAGAACTTTTCCTTGTTTTTATTCAATTATTAATAGTATAATTTTAGGAGGAAAAAGTAAAAGAGGTTACCAGATCAGAGACAAACTGGAAACTCCTTGTCTGCTTACCATCACCATAAACAGTCAATGGCTCTTTTCTTAAGGCCTACACAATCATTACCATTTTGTTAGTATTAGTATTTAATAAAAGTAATCAAACACACTAACTTACTCCATCATTAAGCATTGATCTATTCATTTATGCCCATTCCATTACTAACCTGTGCAACGAAGTTGCTAACCACACGACCATCATCGATACACATCCTTGGTCCATAAGTGTTGAAGATTCTGGCAATCCTAACCTGTTGTTGTAATCAATCATCAATCAAACATGTTACAATACTATTCTCTATTATGATAAAGAACCCAAAAAAAAAAAATCAAACCTCAACATTAGCTCCTCTGTGGTAATCCATAGTCAAAGTCTCGGCCGTACGTTTCCCTTCATCGTAACAACTCCTAACACCTGTTATGTGCCCATTTCACAATCAAACTCAACAAACACAACAAGAGTCTGCTATTAATTAATGCAAAAGGGTAGAAACGTCAGATCATAAAAATCCTCTGCAAATGCGTCTAAAAAAGAGACGCGTCTCAGAGCCGTACGATGAAGGGACCCCACTACTTACGGGGGTTTTGACCAAAGATCTGACCGGAAACAAAGCACATGAGCAGCCACCACACCACATAAAAAAGCGTATATTATCACTTTCTACACGCTCTACTATTTACTAACGTGCGCTCATTTCCCGGAAAAAATCTAACGCGGGTTTTCAGATTCCGATGAAACAAAAACGTAATGAAGAAGAAGTAAATTACCGATTGGATTAACGTTTCCCCAGTAAGTCTCGACCTGAGGATGCTGCAGAGGATCTCCATAAACCTCACTAGTACTCGTCAATAAGAATCTAGCACCCACCCTCTTGGCCAAACCAAGCATGTTCAACGTACCAACAACATTCGTCTTGTAAAAATCAAAGTCAAAGAATCCAAACACACACAGAAACAAAAATTCACAATAATTGAAAAATTGAAATCGAAGAAAAAGAAAAAAAAAAAGGATATGATGGTTTTGACGGGATTGAATTTGTAGTGAACAGGAGAAGCAGGACAAGCCAAGTGATAGATCTGATCAACTTCAAGAAGAATAGGTTCAACAACATCATGCCTAATCATCTCGAAATTAGGATTACCAAAATGATGCATCACATTCTCTTTACGACCAGTGAATAAATTATCAACAACAATCACACTATCTCCTCTCGCCATTAACCGATCCACCAGATGTGAACCAACGAAACCGGCTCCTCCGGTTACAACAACCCTAAGTCCTTTCCGTTTCAACCCCAACGGAATCTTCCCTCCCGCCGATCCGATCTGACTCCTCGCCGCCATCATGTAATCAACTCGTGGCTTCCTCGAGATTTCGGATCTCATTCCGTATGCGGAGAACGGATCCGAGTAAGGGAGTGGTTGTTGTTGTTGTTGTTGAGATGATGATTTGGAGAAGATTGTGAAACCTAGTGTTGCGATTGCAATGCCGACGAGGACGAAGATGAGTCTCTGTTCTCTTACCATGTAACGGATCGGACGAATTGCTACGAACCATGGCTTGATTGGTTTCGGATGGTAAACTTGTGCTTCCGGTTGCTCCATTTCGTGTCTCCGGTATGTTAGCTCCGACGCCATCTTCTTCGATTCGATTCGATTCGATTCTGGATCTGAGATCGAGATTAAGAGAGATGGAGATAGAGAGAAAAGGAAGGAATTTTGATTTTAATTTAGGGTTCGTCTAACTCGCCGGAGACTCAGTCGTCGACGTTTAGGACGGGGAGTGAAATGCGATTGGAGATTTCTCCGTATTTAACTAGAAGCTACGTCACAGATTCACCCTATCCTTCTCTTTATTTACGATTACGCCATTCTAATTACTGAGCTCCTTTCTTTTTTAATTATTATTATAATTTTGGTTTTTTCCTCTTTAGACGTTTTTTTAGATTTGAAAAGTAAACCATTTCTTCAATAATATCGGACATTCAATTACTCTATCTTCCTCCATTTTCTTCACCAAATTACACCATTTTTTTTTTTTTTTGTCTTTACAAAATTTAATACCTAGTTTGAAATTGAATTTTATCATTATTTTTTTAGTTTATGTATTTATTACCTGTAGTGAATCAATGTATTTACTGTTTTAGAAATTATTTTCTGGCAGCTACTCATATTTTCCTTTGCTTTTTTCTAGATTTATTTGCATAGATTATCACTTTTTTGTATTTATTGTGCCATTAAGAACAAGTGAACAGCTGAATTAAGTTTTTTGTAGAGCTTATTTTGAAATTATAAAATTGGAAACTGTAGACAGCACATTTTTTTATAAACGACTACTTTGCACCAAATTTATAACATGTAATTATAAATGGAAACAGGAGATTCATTGTGACAGCTGATTTGATATGTAATCACTGATTAGCCGTGGTTTTTATGAATGTTTTCTTGAAAAAGCATTAATAGTTTGATTAATGTTTAGGCATATTACAATTTAATACAATCCTTGTCCTTGGAATTATCAATGGGCCAAATAAACATTATTAGTAGTTCCTAGAGTTTTCATAAAGTAGGAGTATTAATGTAACCTCTTAATAAAAGTCAATAAGGGGCCAAATTAACACGCAATGCCAAATTTGATGACAACTCTGAGTGATTTCGACGTCCATTTCAGAACAAAACAAAACAAAAAAGCTTTTTCCATTAGTGACTTAATTGTAAAAAAAGAAACTTACAGCAGAAACAATTAAACTTCCCACCTAGAACGTTGCAAATACTCTCGTACGTCCTTAAACGTTGCTCAACAATATCATCAATTCACATTCATAACGTTCTTAGGTTTTGGCATTTTTGCTGATAAACGTGACATAACAATGCTTTTAGGTGGAGTTAAAATGTGACCCCTGGTGTTATAATGATGATACAAAGTTTGTATTTACCTAGGTATATCACTTTACTAACAAATACTATAAACAAAACGAAGAGAATTAGTTTGTTGAGGACAAAACAAAAAGGGTTTGTTGATGAAAAATATAGTTTATGATGCAAAGAGAGAATCATACAACAAACAAACATATATAGAGATTTTATGTCGGTAGTGGAAAAGGAGATGAGGGCGAAGTTTATGTACTTATTAAGAAAATAAACTCAGCTAGGTTGAGCTGAATAGTGACAATTCAACACACATACATGCATTATATAAAGTTTGATTAATTAAAGTACAAATTTGTCTATGTTTTCCTTCTTACGTCAAATCTCGATCATACATACTGTATTATATGATTAGAGTTCGTTTTTACCACTTGCTTTTTAGTTCATTTTTTAGTCCTGTTCATAATTGATTGTCCTCCGTATTCATGATAATAAAAATAATGTCAATCAAACTAACTTTGGTTTCTCTAATTTCATACTATCAGTTAATACTTAGGACAACTATGATGTATCTGGACTGAAACATATATTTTACAAGAACAAAGTAAGCAAGAGCCTAGTCAATAAAGACTACGATTGCTTAAATGCAAACTCACATTTGAATATAATAAATCAATAATGCTTTAATTCATTGACATACACATACTGAATATAAAATATGTCCTAAGTTACTTTGTGTACAATATAGTAATGGTATACAAACTTCCTAATCATAGTGGAATAAACAGTAATTACCGGAGTAAACTAGAGATATTTGTATGATGAAGTTATTAAAACGAAGAAGGAAAAGACGAAAGTACCCACGAGAGAGGGTCGCCCGTCGGAGAAGGGATCTGGTCGTTAACTCACTCAAAAGACGCCACGTGGAGCTCTCTCCCACGTTTTCTGCACCTTTTCTCCATTTTCGAGCCACTCCACTTTTTTTCTGTTTGCCTTCAAAAGTTTTAACTTTTGAAGAATTATCGCACCGTCTCTTTAGAATTTAGATTGGGCAATTTACATATTCCATCTGTTTTTTTAAAATTGTCATTTTAGATTAATTTTTTTGTTTTATAAAGAATATTATTTTTTTTTAATATAATTTTTAATACAAAATACCTACTTTAATCTCTAAACAAATAAAAGTATTAACAGACAACTTGTTATTTAGGGACAAAACAGAATTATGTGCAAATAGTCAAAACGACACTCTTTACAAAAGAATATAGGGAGTAAAAATTAGATAATAACATAATACAATTGTACACCAAACTTTTTATGTTATGGGGGGGCTAAAGAATAAGTATTTAAATGGATGAATTATGTGTGCAAGGTACGTCATTAGATTATTGCATTATTTATTTTTTGGTCTTCTGATAATATTATTGCATTTGGGTCGTGTAGTTGCTGAGTATATATGTATTAATTTGATGATTATTAGATGTTTTTATTATTATTATAATGATTATGTTTGGTAATTAATGATTGCAGTAGATGTACGTGAGAGTCGTGACAAGGACTTGGCTTTTAGAGTTTGGATGCATTGTGTTTGTTTCTTTGTTCTCGTTTTTAAAACAAGAACAAGAACGCATGGAATAATTAATGTGATGCTACTTTGTTATATGTATAGAGAGAAATGATACGTTTGGTTGGGTTCAAGATTCGATCACTTGACCAATGTTATAATAATAATCAGATGCAGTCATGCAGATAGCACCGGGCCATATGATAACATGGAGTCATGCAGATACTAAATACTAACCCAAGCTAAATAATATTCGATGCAGATAGCACCGGACCGTATAATGACTCATGCAGTCGACAATTCTCCCAAGCTAAATAATATTTGATGCAGATAGCACCGGACCGTATAATGACTCATGCAGTCGATAATACTCCCAAGCTAAATAATATTTGATGCAGATAGCACCGGACCGTATAATAACTCATGAAGTCGATACTGCTAAGCACTAAGTGGTAAGTACTAACCCAATCTATATAATAAAATTATGGTGTTGTTTGAACTTGGACATATAAGTTGACTAAGTTCCAACCATCATCTCACCGTTAATTGGCATGAGCAAAATGCCAATAAATTTATATGGTGTAACGTTTTTGTGAAAAAACTAATCTGTGGGATGTCAAGATTGGATCCGCATGTTGGGCTAAAAGTAGGCCTATATATCTTAAACACTACAAGCCCGTCACAGATGTAAAAACAATTAAAACATGCCCACTTCAGCTTTTAAACTTGAAACTTCCCAAACAAATTTAGAAACTTAAATGCATCTCTAATGTGTGACAAAGAACAAGTTTTCTTATCTTCTTCTGTTAAATTTCTGTTCACATTGTGATATGTACGTAATTCCTGATTTAACATATATAAAAACATTGTTCCTTTCGTAGTTTCAGTTTTTTTTGGTACAATGTACAAACTATATACTCCATAAACCATAAATCCATAAAACATTTATAACCTTTATTTAGAATTTGAAAATGAATCTCATAACGGGACTGATCAGATATTGTAAAATTGTTGTATATACAAAACAAAAAGGAAAATGACATTTGCAAGATGTATGAAAATCATAATAAATTCATGATGGTCACAGCGAGTTATTAACCGGGACACAATCATATATTTATTCATATGTTTTTTTTTGGCTGGAGGAGCTATTTCTTGGCGTAATGCGAAACAGTCAATTACGGCTCCTTCCACAATGGCCGCAGAATTTATAGCAGTTTATGAGGCATCCGATAAAGGACTTTGGTTGAGGAACCTTGTCACTGGGCTGCGAATTCTTGAAGGAATTGAAAGACCACTTAAGTTATATTGTGACAACAAAGCAGCAGTTCAGTACTCCAATAAAAACAGGAGCACAACAAAGTCCAAATTTATAGAAATTAAGTTCCTGGTTGTTAAGGAAAAGGTACAAAGTGGAGAGATTTCCATAGAACACTTAGGGACAAATTCCATAATAGCAGATCCTCTTACAAAAGGTCTTCCACCAAAGGTTTTTTATGAGCAAACTGCTCGAATGGGTGTTTTAAGGTTTGAGGATTATTTGGTTTAGTGGGAG
>OVAP01007135.1:0-11056 GCA_900406295.1 Aurinia saxatilis
TAAAAATATATGGAAGGGAGAGAGTCAACGTCTGGTTTCTGAAATCCACGCTGTGTAACTGTACCTGCGTTACTGTGGATCATACCACTTTTGTTATTTCTGATTTATTTATTTATTTGTTTGATTTGATCTTTTCACAACTTTGACTTTGAAGAAGTCTAGTGTATCTTTTAATACTTGTACAGAGATAGCAAAAAGCAAAACACACAACTTCATTTTACAGTTACTGCTTCCATCTATTGCAAATGAATAAAATCTCCAAATCTTTAATGAGATATCTCTTTTACTTTTCCAAAATAGTAATAAATCGTTATATAAACTTCAAAACCATTTATTTATTTATTTTTAAACAAACTATTGTTGTACTTGTAGTTAAAAAATAATCTTATAATTAGATTCTGAATTACTAAAATCATTATTCAGATTTCTTAAATACATCACAATTAAGTGTAATCTTTTTATATATTTAAATCAAATTTATTTATCTGATCTTCTTATCTTATAATAATTGAATTTAAAAAAATAGAAATACTTATAAAATACAACAATTTGCAACCGTGAACATCTTCACAAATAATTTTGTAACAAACATTTTTTTTTTTGTAACACATAGATCCATGATAAATGAATTTATATACATCATGTATTGTGTGAAAATATTAAAAAAATCATGTATTGTAAAGCATGTTGTGTGACGCAATTATTTGTATACAATAGACAAATGATTAACTATGAGACCAGTGTACTGCATTCAATTAATTAGTTTTAAATTTGTATAATTTTTGGTAAATTTATCTTTTATAAATCAAAACATCTTCTAAACTGGATAAATAATAAAAAAAGGAGTATTTTTTACAGAATTGTCTATGTGAATGTAACCATGAAATTTTTTATGGTTTCTTAAATCAGAATAACTGCTAAATATTGTTGGTTATTTAAAATCCACTGCGGTGGCTCTACATCACAGCAATGTAATATGGTGCTTGAAGGTGATGAGATAGTTTTCTCCAAGCTGATTGTACAAGAATCTTATGTGTATACATCTATGACAAACCTCGTCCCGATATTAGATTGTGGATCTCAAAATTTAATGCAGCACAAGGAAGATTAAAAAATGCAGTACAAGTAAGATTTAAAAAATCGCTAGGCGATTACTAAGGGTCCAATGGAATTCAGGTTAATCGGAACTTAGACGGAATCTAAGTGGTAAGCAATTATATAATAATTTGTATATTTTTATCTAGGAGATTTTATAGTGAAAGAGTGAAATATTAATTTATAAAATATTTAAAATACACAAATTTAAGAACAAAATCCAGAAAAAATGTTTAATAACACATATTTGAATAAACATAAGACGAAAACAAAAATATAAGCTAAAATGCTAAATAATTGTAAGAAACCAAAATAAAAATAATTAACACTACTAATACAACATATCAGTTCACAAACTTAGTTAGACTGTAAGAAACCATAATAAACATAATATAAAGTTAACAAAAAGTAAAATAAAAATGATGGTTCTTTGAACAATTCTTTTTTTTTTATGGTTCTTGGACAGCTGTTCACAATCTGTCTGATTTAGGTTGGTATCATGAAGACTGCATCACTAGTGTTCTTATGGGTGTTCGAAATGTCCGGCGTAGTCTCTCCCCCTTGCACACTGAAGTGAAACCAGTCATTTGGGTTATGCTGAGTATGATCTACCAACACAATCTGGATATAACATTTGCTACAGACTCGCATGAGTTAGTTTCGATGATTTCCAATCCACAAGTCTGGCCAGTTTTCTCGACTTACATGGGACTGAAAAACAATTTTNTATGGTTCTTGGACAGCTGTTCACAATCTGTCTGATTTAGGTTGGTATCATGAAGACTGCATCACTGGTGTTCTTATGGGTGCTCGAAATGTCCGGCGTAGTCTCTCCCCCTTGCACACTGAAGTGAAACCAGTCATTTGGGTTATGCTGAGTATGATCTACCAACACAATCTAGATATAACATTTGCTACAGACTCGCATGAGTTAGTTTCGATGATTTCCAATCCACAAGTCTGGCCAGTTTTCTCGACTTACATGGGACTGAAAAACAATTTTTCCAGATTCTCTTTGATTTACGTATCCCGTAGCTTCAACTCCAAAATACACGCTCTAGCACGTATTGTTAGAAACTACTTGCAGAATATTAGCTATGTTAGTGATATACCACCGGTTTTATTTTCTCATATAGTTTAAATTTTTTTCTCAATGATGTCGACAAAAACAAAGAAAAACAAAAAAAAACAAAAAAAACAAAAAAATCAAAATGATAAATGAATAAGGTAAAACAGAAATTAAACTGTTTTAGTATTTAAATTTCAGAAGTGTATTGTTATTAAAAAAAAGGTAACAAAATAATTGAAAAAAATATAATGAAAATGATTATATAATCAAATCATACTCCAACATTTATTTTTTATTTTTTTTTATTTAAGTGAAATCTTAAACAATAAACTAAATATTAAATCACCTAAGATTATTTAATCGATTTTCAGATAATTAAATCGATTTATAACGTCTGAATGGAATCTTCAATTTTTGTCACCAATTTATTTAAAAACGTTTAAAATGTACGTGATTAGATGTCTAGGTGCCTAGATCAGTTTTTAGAACACTGACTACACAACGTCGAAACAAATATGGTTCCTGATATTTTTAGCTAAAAAAACTCATTCTACTTATTCCTAGTGTTGTATTTTTTGGCATCTAATGTGGGTACTATGTAAACGTTTTCTTAAATCAATAAATATTCAGATGTTTAAGAAAGAAAAAGAGTTCATTGTGGTGGCCGCAGGAATCTAATAATGTTTGGGTAAATCCATTAAAAAGAAGAAAATGAGTTGAACATGAGGTACGTGGTGGCAAGTAACAACAATCTTTTATGCATATAAAAAGAAGATTAAAAATCCAATCAATGTATTATGTATTTAGATCTCCACCACCATCGTTGACTCATAAAAGAAAAGAAAAAACGTTTTACTTAGTTTGTAAACCTCTCGATTTTTTAAATTCTAACTGATGTTATCTGATGGACTAAATCCCTAAATAAATAGAATCAGTGACGAAACAGGGAGGGGAGGCATTATTCGAGAAGGTTGGTCTGCGGCAGAGAATGATACCATTTTTAAATAAACTAAAGTTAAAATTACTCATGATTTGAAAAAATATTAACAAAAAAAAAAAAAGTGGTGAGACTTTGCAAAACAAAAAAGAGAGTGATATATCGAAATGACAAAAATACCCTTAAAAAGGGGAAAATATTTGAGACATATCATGTTATTTTATTAAATGTCATTTTGTCGATTTTTCATAACAATAAATCATGTATAATTATTTAAAATAACATGTTATATGTTTGCATAACATATTATTTGTCAGCATAACATGTAATCTGGATATACAAATATATTGAGATACATAAATGATATGTAATGTCGATACATAACATGTTAGTTGTCCGCATAACATATAATCTGGATACACAATAAATATCGAGATAAATATATACATGTAACTATAATAAATAACATGTAATTTTAACAAGTAGCATGTTAAATGTTAATGCCATATCGTTTATCATCTTTCATTCTCATTCATCTTTTCCTCAACTTCCTTCCTCTCGTCTTGTTTAATCGGAGCCAGACGCCATAATCGCATAAAAAACTTCGGATTTCTTCCTCACTGTCCATGTACCTTCCCCATCGCATTAACCCACTCAACGCAATTCACCGACAGAGATCTCCCCACCGGAAAACGATATCTCTACCGTCGATGTCACCGAAAAACGCGTTTATAAGAAGCTCAAACACATCATCGTCAGTAAAATTAGTTTTGGAGAAAAAGAAGAAGAAAAAATAGGAGAGAGATGAGTGAGGGGTATTTTGGGAATAAAAGAGACAAAAGTCTGTGCCCAATAATTATGAAAATGCCATAATCCAATCTGCAAATTATTTTCAGATATGTTACCATTTCATGCAATTTCTCTATAAACTAATAAATTGTNGAAAATAGGAGAGAGATGAGTGAGGGGTATTTTGGGAATAAAAGAGACAAAAGTATGTGCCCAATAATTATGAAAATGCCATAATCCAATCTGCAAATTATTTTCAGATATGTTACCATTTCATGCAATTTCTCTATAAACTAATAAATTGTCTCTTATATGCAGATTTAAGGTTGGACGTTTAGATATCCGTTCGAGTATTGTTTTTGGGGTTTCATATATTCCAATTTATATGTATAAAACCCTTCGAATATTTTATATAGGTAAGGATTAGGTTTGGTTCGAGTGTGATACCCCAAAAAGAAAAAAGGTTAAATTTGAATAAATTTTGGTGATTTTTTTATAAACATAGTTAATAAATTTGTATATTTTATTTATTTTAGATATTTCAATTATCTTTTTTTGTCACAAGATTTTATTCGAACAAAGAACGTATGGCGTAAAGCCTTACAAGAGTGTTACCAAATCGGCCATGAAAGAGTGGTGCACCTAGGTGATCCCGCACAACCCAACCAGAACCACTTAGTCTATTGGGATGGATCCACGAACTTGCGAGGTTACATTTAATCCAATCCATGCGTGGTTTTTTCCATGAACTAGCCTCTACAGAAGGCCTCGTCATAGTATCAATGACATTAACCGCTGACCAAACACAAAAATCTTATTTCGCACGTTGCCGAGTGAAAGATGCAGAATAAACAGTGTGATCAAGGACCAGACTATTCCTTGACTTCCATAGCTGCTAAAGTAGCCAAGGAAATGATATATCAGTGTGTTTATTGGCTTGAGAAAAAAAAAAGATTTTCAAAAAGACCGAAATAGCCGAGAAGCCAATAGGTGGGATACTGAGGCCCGAGAGTTCCCACAATACTACCGTTGTCGGGCATAAAACAATACATGCCATAGTAATTCTTGAGTTAAACTACATGATGGGCAAGAAGCATCAAGGTTCATTCCTCTCGTATTTAGTCTTTCCATAACCGCTAAAGCCCCTGAAAGACATTTTCATAGAAAATGCTTTACTTTAGGAGCAACTTTGACTTTCCATATTCGATGCCAGAAAGCTTTCTGTAGTGGCGGGTGAGGATTAGTCGTGATTGTAACAACTGGAGCGCGTAACCACTCTTAACAGAGTAAAACCTGGAATAAGTGTAACCCCAATAATAGCCATGATTGAGGTCTCTGAATGGCGTAATCTTCTGTATTAAAGCAATGTTAGCGTCGAAAAAAGCTCCCGGAGTAATGTAATGTTCCAATTATCAGAATCTGGCATCAATAAATCTGAGACGCGTAAATCCGGATCAAAAGAACGCTGCTTTGGCATAGGATTCCGAGGCATAAACTTGAACAACACTAGGGTAGTAACAACTCACATTAGGAGGGCATAACCACACTTAACAGAGTAAAACCCGGAAGAAGTGTAACCCCAATAATAGCCATAAATGAGGTCTCTGGATGGCTTAATCTTTTGTATTAAAGCACTATCAGCGTCGAAAAAAGCTCCCAGGGTAATATAATGTTCCAATTATCAGAATCTG
This sequence comes from Aurinia saxatilis, assembly GCA_900406295.1. Lineage (NCBI taxonomy): Eukaryota > Viridiplantae > Streptophyta > Magnoliopsida > Brassicales > Brassicaceae > Aurinia > Aurinia saxatilis. The sequence goes on from OVAP01007135.1 coordinate 5,582, forward strand.
GCATAAATAAATCTGAAACGCGTAAATCGAGATCAAAAGAACGCTGCTTTGGCATATGAATCCGATACATAGACTCAAAAAAATACTAGGGTAGTAAGACCATCACCAGTAAATCGGACCAATCCTTTATGTAATAGCTACCAGTCAAACATCAAGCTTCGCCATGGATAAGAAGGCCTATCGCCTACCGACAATGTAAGAAAGTCTTCATTAGGGAAGTAACGGCTCTTCAAGAGACACAACATCAAAGAATCAGGGTTATCCAACAAATGTTGTTTACACAAAGGCGCCAGATTAAACAAGGCAATATCGTGAAATCCTAGACCTCCATTTCTTTTAACAAGCACAACTTTGTACATGCTACTCAGGAGATCTTTCTCCGATTAGTTCCACTACTCCACCAGTATTCAGTCATTGCACTAGTTAGATTTTGACGTAAGTCTTTCGATAGTATAAAGTAAGACATCGCATAAACTAGAAAAGCTAAGGCAATAAAGTTTAACAAAATCTCCTTCCCTCCTTGAGATAGTGTCTTGGTAAACCAACCATTTAGTCTGGACTTTAGCTTCTCATGGATGAAAGTAAGCAGTCTCTGTTTAAACCCTTTTAAGCATTCAGGAAGGCCAAGATAGGTACCCCCACCACCTTCTTTGACAATCCCTAAGGCAGATTTAATCTCGTGCTTAATATTCTCGTGCAAAAAATAATATACGATTTAGCCGGGTTAATCATATGGCCTGACACATCACCGAAGAGTTTTAAGCATCTCAGAATCTCATTACACTCCTCTAGTGTTGCTTTACAGGACAATAAACTAGCATCCGCGAATAATAAGTCATGCATTGATGGACGTCATGTCGGTAGTGATATTCCATGTAGCCGCCCCGCTAAGTCAGACTGATTTAAAACATTGACGTAAAAACTCTAAAATGAAGAGAAATGGGGGAAATTGGGTCGCTATGTCGTAAACCGCGTTCTTGTTTTAAAAAACCATGTAGTTGACCATTCAACAGGACTGAGTATGAAACTGTGGAAATCCAAGACATTATCCACCGAACCCACACTGGTGCGAAACCAAAGCGCTGTAATAACTTCTCCATAAAGGCCTGTTCGACTCGATCGTAAGCCTTAGACATGTCCGTCCGTCTTAATAACCATGAAATCTTTACTAACCTCATCGTTAGTACAGAGACCGTGAATAAGCTCATGTGCTATGAGGATATTGTCAGTGATAAGACCGTACTAACCGGTTGCGTTAAGAGCTGGTTCATATTGTCATCCACACGAGGAATCAAACCATTAAAGAGTTCATCCATATTCCTTGGATTAGAATGTGAACATTGCTCTGAAGTAATATACTGCTATCTGGCCCTTAGACCCTTCGGAAGAAGCCTCATTTCCATGGTCATCCTTGAGCATCATAATCCGATTTTGGACTGTATTGCCTTTCACCGAATTATGAAAAAATCGCGTATTTTTGTCTCTTGCTTTAAGCCATTCAGTTCTCGATTTTTGCTTCCAGAACCGTTCCTCCTCGTTATACGATTTAGAGATTTAACCTTTTAAATTTAGCATTAAATGAGGGTCGCGATTGAGTTTGGCAATTTATGCTTCATAAGCGTTATGTAACTGGATTAACTGGTTTGCAGAATTCAAATTTGAGGAGCGTTTCTAGCGTGATAATTCCAAACGGCAATTTTGAATACGGGATGCTAAAGAGGGAGTCATAAGATGTGAATCAACTTCCCATCCTTTTATATAATCACTGCCTCAATACCAGGTTTGTCAACCCATCTCTTGTCGAAAGTAAACTTGCATTTACCCACCACCATAAGATCATACACATAACTGATCAGGATGAGCCTATGATCGGAGCCCCGCAAATCAAGATATGTCATCTGCGATTTGGGAAAGTTATGAAACCAAGCGTCATTGCCAAGCTACGATCGAGCTTCCGTTGTATCCAACCACAAGAACGCCAAGCCAACCAAGAAAAAGAATTCCCAATANCGGAGCCCCGCAAATCAAGATATGTCATCTGCGATTTGGGAAAGTTATGAAACCAAGCGTCATTGCCAAAGCTACGATCGAGCTTCCATTGTATCCAACCACAAGAACGCCAAGCCAACCAAGAAAAAGAATTCCCAATACTCCGTAGTTCCCTAATTATGCAATTAATAGCGAAGTTATAAAAATTGATGAATGTATTTTCTTCTCTTGTTGGTCCGCCTAATTTTTCATTTGCATTCATTAATTCATTAAAATCTCTTGCTAGGTGCCAAGGTTGATCTCGAGACTCGCTAAATTCAGAAATTAAATTCCATCAATTGAACAACAAGATCTAACATAGTCACCATAGACACACGTGAGATAAAAAGAAATGGATCCATATTGAACACTTAACTCAATGATCCTATTATTTGAAAAAACAACGACATTGAAACTACTTTTCCACATTAGAGCCAGGCCACAACTCAAACCTACCGGCTCAACCATGAACAAATTATTATAACTCAAACTATGTTGTAAACCAAGCATGAAAGTATTATTTTGTTTTGTTTCCATCAGAAAAAAATCAAGAAAATGCTTGCGATGAATCGCCCTGAGACGTGAAACCATTTCGAGGTCTCCGACACCCTGGCAGTTCTAACTCACAATGCTCATTGGGGATGCAGCGGCTTCAAACCAGAAGCCACATTATTATTATTATTTTTTTTGTGTCGCGAATCTGATTGTGAAGAGCCCTCAACACGAGGAAAATGCACAACATTAGCAGATGTTCTTGTCCTCGTTGTTGCTGGTTTTGATTTTTTAATCGCTGGAACCATTCGAGGCTCATTATTGAAAATCAAAGTCCGTGCTCGCTTATTTGTCTTTGTTGAGGCCGAAGGAGTAGGCTGGTTATTAGCATCACCTTTCCACCAACTAGCAGGCTTATGAACAGGACTAGCTTTACGAACGGGACTAGCTTTACGTGGGACCTTTCCCTTGGAACCGGAGAACTGATGTGATGAAGCTTGTTTACCGAGGCGAAGTGCCACCATAACTCTCTTTGATTGTGGATTCTAGTTTCCAGAACCGTGGCTTCCGAAGACAACTCCTCTTGGGCCTTATCTTGAGGAATATTTAGGAGAGCCACTGTAATCATCAAACGGTTTCGTCTCGAAATATTAGTACCATAAGAGATTTGACCATCTGTAATATCTTGCATAGCGGGATCAATGATGCGTTCAAGTGCAGTACTATGCTGCCTAGACTAGCATGGTTTGACACTCCATCCATCAATTCATCATTCCCTTCAACAGGATAACAGATAAGAGCACGAAACTCCAACTGATCATCATTTAAGTGATGATCTTGATCATTATTCTGATCAGCCTCATGTGATTGTGAAAAATCACATTAACCGGCGATTGTGAACTATGCACAATAACTGTTAATTTCGATCCTATCGAGTCCTGAGTATGGGTCTGAGAATCAGAGACATAAGGACGAGGTTGAAAGTGATGTCGAGCAGAAAACACCTAAGACCTGTCATAAAAATCCACCTGACGATCATTGTAAGGTTTATAATACATGGAGTAATTGTTGTAGGATCCCATGTTTGGATGATAACGCCGACGAGGATATGAGTTATCATGTTGACGACGACTATTCTCCTGTCTGCGATCCTGAGTGTGACCTGATTTTGATATTTTGGATTGAAACTATAAATTCTTCGGAGCCTTAGGAGAGGGACACTTAGCATCAAACTTAGAAGGACCCACATCTTGACGATGATCCACCCAACTGTCTTTATCCGTTTGTGGTTGATGATTTGTTCCTTTGTTACTGAGTCTCTGTGATGTATCTTGTGCGGACTAGAATTCACACACAACTAAAAACTTGTCAAATGAATATTTTTAAAGGATCGTCGACTCTTTATTGTGAACTGCTCCGAAAGTAAAGAGAAGAGACAATGAACAAGGAAGAAAGTGGGGTCGCTTTATTGATAGAACTCTCAAAGGTTACAAGTTGCTAAGATTCGAGAGATTTCAAGATGATATAAAACATACAGCCTTAGATCGTATATATACCCTAACTAAACCTCCTTGGGGTCCAAGCTCCATCATGGGCCATCTTCCATTTCCTGAAGATATACTTTCATTTTTCCAACAGTCTTCTGGATAATTTCCTTTTTCCCGAGATACTCCGATGATTCTATTCTCGAACCTTACTGCTTGACGCCTCTTGGAATACACCTTATGTTTTGCCTTGGTGAAAAATGGAGATGGGCCCACGATATAGAACTGGGCTGTTTAGCTAGTTGTGAATGTTTTTGGACCCACGAGATTGTTGAGATAATCTCGTGAGTCGTATGTGTTATGATGATCACCACGTTAAAAAACCTTAGAAAGGAAAATCACATGGGAAAAGATCTTACCAAGAGAAAAAGAGTGTGATCACGATATTGTCGATCGTCTTGATGAAATGTTCATCGTGGGTCCTTAGTTCGCGATGAACCTAAGTCTTTTGCTATGCTAGGACCCACAGGATGAGATTATGCATTGTATATTGCTTCATGAGCCAAGCTGGCTCGCGGATTGGGATATGAACAATCTTGTGGGTCATACTTGATACTTGGTTCGCGGATTCAAATGTGACCATCTTGCGGCCATACTCAGCACTTGGCCCGCGGATTGAATTGGTGAGTTTGTCCCGCGGGCCACAGAGTGACTTGGCTTGAGGACGAAGATGAGAACATTGTCACGCGGGCCACAGGGAAATTTGGCCCGCGAATGAAGATGAAGGCTTGTACCGCGGACCACAATGAGACTTGGCCCGCGAATGAAGCTGGAGGTTTGTTCCGCGGGCCATGGGGGGACTTGGCCCGCAGATGAAGATGAAGTCTTGTCCCGCGGGTCACATGGTGTGACTTGGCATGTAGGATGGCTTTGATGTGTGAGTTCCACTCCTTGTGGGTCCACTTCACGTCTGAATGCTTGACTGACAATCGAGAGATCAAGCTGGCTTTGTCGATGATCACTCGGGGACCCATCAAGGGACTTGGCTCGCCTGGCAAAGGAGAAAGACTTCTTTGCGGGCCAGTCCTTGAGATTTGGCTCGCCTGCTGAAGGGGAGACTTGTCCCGCGGGCCACGGAGGAGACTTGCCCCGCGGATGATNAGACTTGTCCCGCGGGCCACGGAGGAGACTTGCCCCGCAGATGATGATGCATGACTTGGCCCGCGGGTGGTGATGGTGAAGTTATCTCGCGGGCCACGGTGGGGACTTGGCTCGTGGGACAATCTTGGTATGCTCATACGATCCTTTGTGGGTCTATTTCGTGTTCGGATGTTCAATTGACCATCAAGAGATCGAATTATCTTGTCTAAGATCATCCGGGACCCACAATAGGACTTGGCTAGCATATTGCTTGGTGAGGTTTTTGTAGGGAAAACTGACCTATCCTAACCACTTAGGGACTATCAGGTTT
>OVAP01007136.1:0-11055 GCA_900406295.1 Aurinia saxatilis
TTTGCGTGGAAACCGGCCCTCGCAAACGACGTGCTTTCTTGTAGTGTCACATTCATGACATCGATGAAGCAACATCAGGTTCGTTAACCAATCATTAATTTACTTATTTTCAAACACAAATTGCATCAACAATTCAAGAAAACAATGCACAAACTCTCAAAGTTACTTTCGAAATTGAAGACCACAGCCCCAATGCTTCAACAAGATTGAATGTTGAAAAGCTTATTGGAGATTTAGAAATCACACAAGCAGTGGCTACGCAAGAAGATGAAGGAGATTGTTTAATTTGTCTAGAAAATCTGAACGGACAAAAAAGCATCAACACATCACGTTGTAACCATAAATTCCATCACATATGTATTTCGAATTGGCTATACTACAAATTTTTTTGTCTTTATTGTAGAAGTGAGATAATTTAATATTTTGAAGTATTTTTATTAAACAAATTGTTACCACAGTTGTTTCCGCCATATCAGTTTATTACATTCCGTATTTACACTGAAAGTGAAATCTTATATTATTTGACAACTAAAAAAAGGGGAAAAACTACAAACAAAAACATAATAATGATACAAAACAAAAACATAACAAGGATATGAAAGACATTACACTAAAAAAACTGAATATAGCTAATAGTTAGTTAGGAATCTTCAATATTAGATGAAAAATAAATAAAATGAAGCATGTTTAATATTATAATATATTCAAATCCGCGCAACGCGCGGACATTTCTCTAGTGTTACTATATCATACACGTATTTATATTGTTTATAGATATTTTATTTGTGTGATATCATTAGTTTTTTACTTTTTATTCTAATCACATCGTCTATTATTAAAGCTATGATTCTAATTTTTCTACAATTATGATGCTCTTCTTTCATTTGATTAAAATACCTATTTATTACTTTAGCATATATTTTCAGTTACGCTATTTTCATCCACATTAATCGTGGATGTAATTTTATCATTACATCATTTTATTATATTATGATTGTAGATTTTGTTTTGTTTTTTTTTTCTAAATAACAATCTAGATGAGCAATATATATATTTTTCTATGGCGATGCATTTTTTCTTCAAGATAGACTTGAATCATCGGATGAGAAGAAAAATCTAACATAAGAATTTTTTTTCTTTGGTTATACTCGTTCATTTTGTATATATTCGTTTTATGTGAGAGAATTTCACATGTATATTTTACCTTCAAATATTGTTTTTTAGAGAGGAAGAATTTAACATATGACTGTTATTTATTATTATTTGATTTTCATTCAATTTTTTTTTTGCAAGGTCAACTAATTAAATGGTCACTAATGGTCATTAGATTTGTAAATAAATTAAAGAGAAAAATGTTGACCCGTGGTAGTATGTCAGAACTTGTTGAAAAGGGGAACCCTTCTATACTATATAAGATTTGCCAAGGTTTGATATAATGAGTTACCCATTCATGTCAGTTACTATATCCTGAGTGTATCAAAAAATTACAATCACATTCCCAACTTTACAACTAAGGCCAGGCCACGAGTGTCGGGAAGAAGAACCTGGGAAGAAGAACCTAGAGACTAGGAAGGAACATTCACGCTAAAAAAATATGATGTAAGCATTTTCGAGAAGTGAATTGATGAGATTGGGAATTTTTTGTTTTGTCATGAACGTAGTTAAAGTGAAAAAATTTAAGACTCTTATTATTTGAAGCCACAAGATCGAATTTGTATAAGTTTTAAGGTAAATAAATATCAACAATTACTCAGAAACGGTACTCAACAACAAGCGTCGGGTATCTGAACTTTTTTTTGGGACACGCTAAAATGATTTGTGATAGAAACTCATGCTAAACACAAATTCGGCGTTGCACGGATTCAGTTGCTAGTTACTTAAGGAAATAGAACATAATTAACTAGAGGAGGTTCGCGCGTTGCGCGCGAAATAGTTTGTTTGAAAGCTACATAAAATTAAAATATACAAAACAACTATTTAAAAAAAACTAATTATTATATATAAAATAGTTTAAAGATGGGAAAGAATAAAAATTTAGTATTCAAACTATTTGAATAAATGTTTAAGATAAAACATGTGGTTACCAAACTAAGATTGGTCTTTGTTAAAGCTTCAAGAATTTTTTCATAATAATAATGCATTCTTGTGGATGATATTTAACAACTTTGATATCTTAACTTATTATTTTGATTAATCTTTTCAATTTTTAAAAAATAATTTAACATAAAAATACACTCGAAATAATACCTGGGGCAGGAGATTTAATTAACCGAGATTCAGAAGCGGAAATCTTACCTCGACCATCAATAGGGTTAGCCAAGGCGTTTATAACGCGCCCCAAATAAGCCTCACTCACAGGTATCTGAGCAATTTTTCCAGTAGCTTTGACTGACTAATTGAGTTAATAAATATTTATGAATTGTATTGTATATCATCATAATGTTTGAATCTTCAAGAAAATGTTCTTGTATCATACTTATATTTTATATTGTTCATATATATTTTTGTATTATATCATTAGTTTATAACTTTATATTCTAATCACATCTTATATCATTAAAGCTATCCTTTTAAATTTCTACAGTTTCGGTTTTTTTATTTGATAAAAATACATATTTATTACTTCCAACATATGTTTTTAGTTATGTTTCCTCATCCACATTAATCACACCACACTATTTAACTGTGATTTTTTTTTTTTTTTGAAATGCATGGTTTTATAGTATAATAGTTTAGATTTTTTCATAAGAAAATGTTGAGATTGACAAGCTATATATATATTTTTTTTAAATGGCGGCTATTTTTTTTGGGAATATATGCTTGAAAACTTTATCAAAATAGAAGAAAATTCTAACACAAGCAAAAAACATTTTCCTTTGGTTATACTATTTTTTAGAGTCGAAAAACATAATATATAACTGTTATTTTGCGAGAGAAACTCAAACTTAAGTTTTTAGTTTTATGTAAAAAAAAATGTTAGACAACAAATATTGTTGTTGACAAAAACTAAAAATAAGTGATGTCAAATAAAAATAGATGTTACATAAAATTATACCCGATTAATTGTTTAACTATAATAATTGTGAGAAAAATGAAACATTAGACTATCAAAAGTAATGTGAATTTATTTTTCAATATTTTAAATAGCTAAAATTAAATGGAAAAATGAGTTCATTGTAAGAAAAAACTAGAAAGTAATAAATGTTAGTATTAGTTGTAAATAACACATGACAGCTTTTTAGAGATAGTTGTGAGAAAAATCCTTTTTTATTAGCATACTCTTATTCAATTGATTAATTTTGTAATCTCATTATAGTTAGTTATATTCAACTTTACAAAATATTATCTTTAACATTGTTGTGAATTTCAATTAGTATGAAATTGGAGAATCAAATTGTTGTTATTTGAAATACAAAATGAGTAATTAGTTGTTTATACACTAGGAGAAACTAATTATTAAGATTTAATGGTCAAAAATTATTTTTGATATTAATTGAAAGGGACACATGGCAACTTCTCAGAGCTTACTGAAAATGTAACCCTTTTATATTATATAAGATAACAAATATATTTCTTTAACATAAGCTTATAAAATTAATGAGTTTATTCATCAAACTAAATAATGCTCTATAAATTAAATATAATTTTAACAAAACAAGTAAAATTTTATATTTTACAAGACAAAGGCATTACTGATATATGTATACATAGTTATTCTAATTATCTATTTATAGATAACATATCAGATAGAATACTTAACATTTTTGTAAATGATATTTATATTCAACTTTTTAAGTATACTATATTTTTGCTCCTAAACATTAAATATAATTGCATTTCTTTTATCGAACCAAAGGGAATAGAAAATTGAATCGGATTTAACGGATATTTTGCCACTCTTAGATTATAAGCCAAAGGAGAAGGAGAGGAAATGACAAAACTTTTTTAAAAAGGATTAACTGCATAGATAGACATGTATTATAGCCACTAAAACTGTTTCACCATGAATTTTTTCCTCTTTGTTTTATGACATTGACTATTCAACTCTATGATTTTAGTACACAAACTTTATACACACTTTATATATAATCAAATGAAATTGAACCAATCCAAAACCGGATCACTAGCATTATTAAATCACGTTTGGTGATTAATTGATTATTAAAAAACATATTAGGAAAACTAATAATGGGTAGACTTTGTAAATAGACATGTACGGTAGTGACTAAAAGTGAGACACACCATGAATTTTTTTGCTCTTTGTTTTACGTCACAAACTATTGATTTATATGATAATACTAAAAAGAGCACACTTCCATTAGTTGTTTCAAATGCTACCTCTCAGTCGCTAAATACGATTTAATAACACTAAAAATCCAGTTCAATTTTATTTGATTATATGTAAAATGTAAATAAAATTTATGTACCAAAATTATAGGGTTAAAATAGTTTATATTGTAAAATAAAGGGCAAAGTTCTAAGGTAAAACAGTTTTATTGGCTATAGTATAAGTCTACCTAGACTGTCAATAATAAAGAAAATGATGTAAAATTAGGAATTGACAAATAGTTTCAGGGAATTCTGTCTTCTTGCAAAATAGTTCTACGCCATTCTAAATTTCTAATGGTAGGCTAGTGGAAAGAAAGTAGAACCCACTTCCGAAAAGCACATCAAATACTATATAAATTAATGAACCACCCACCAAAAACCCACAAACATCAAAGAAAAAAGAAAAGAAAAGAAGATATTAATGAAGACGCAACATCTGTGGTGGGAAGTTCTTCATCTATTCTTGCAACAACATAAAGGTCTTGTTGCATTTTTAACTTTTGCAGCGGTTGTGATAATGATCTACTTATACCGACCCTCCTGGTCCGTACGGAATGTTCCTGGTCCAACCGCTATGCCTCTTGTTGGCCACTTGCCCTTGATGGCTAAGTACGGCCCCGACGTCTTCTCGGTTCTTGCTAAGCAGTATGGCCCTATCTTCAGGTGCAGAGAGCTTCTCTTGAACTTCTTCTTTTTTTTCTTTCTTTTTTCTGCTTAATTATTTACAGCTTATAATAATAGTCCGGTTTAGTTCGATATGATGTCCGTTTGGTTTGCTTAATTAAGTAGTCTGGTTTAGATTGGGTATACTTGCCAGCAGCTCTAAATAGCGTATGAAAATGAACAAAAAAAAGAGCAGGTTCCAGATGGGGAGACAGCCACTGATAATTGTGGCAGAAGCAGAGCTTTGCAGAGAAGTTGGGATAAAAAAGTTCAAAGATATTCCGAACAGAAGCATTCCCTCGCCAATCTCAGCTTCTCCCCTTCACCAGAAAGGTCTCTTCTTCACCAGGTATACATCTCTCTCTTCTTCAACCTCTTTATAAGGATAACCATTGATCAACCAACCACTGAATCCTGCTCAGGGATAAGAGATGGTCTAAGATGAGAAACACCATCTTATCTCTCTACCAGCCTTCACATTTGGCCAGTCTTATTCCCACAATGCACACTTTCATCACTTGTGCTACTCATAATCTTGATTCCGAGTCGGGAGATATCGTTTTCTCCAATCTCTTTCTCAAACTAACCACAGACATCATCGGTCAGGCTGCCTTTGGAGTTAATTTCGGCCTCCTAAGTAAAAAATCAGTTAAAGATTCGCCGGATGAGGTTACTGACTTCATAAACCAGCATGTCTACTCCACCACACAGCTCAAAATGGATTTATCTGGCTCACTCTCTATCATCTTAGGCTTACTGATTCCAATTCTTCAAGAGCCATTCAGGCAGGTTCTCAAGAGGATACCCGGAACAATGGACTGGAAAGTTGACAAGACTAATGCAAGACTGAGCGGACAACTCAATGAGATCGTGTCAAAGCGAGCCAAGGAGATAGAGCCAGACTCAAAAGACTTCTTGTCTTTGATTCTGAAAGCCAGCCAGTCTGAAACTTTCGCCAAGAACATTTTCACCCCGGATTATATCAGCGCTGTGACTTACGAGCATCTTCTTGCTGGCTCTACAACCACTGCTTTCACATTGTCCTCTGTTCTCTACTTAGTCTCTTGTCATCTCGAAGTTGAGAAACGTCTAATTAACGAGATTGACGGGTTTGGAGGCCGTGATCTGATCCCGGCTGCCCATGACTTACAGTACAAGTTTCCATACCTCGATCAGGTGCTTCATTTGTAATAAACAAAACCCGAAAATTAGATTTTTCTGCGAGGGTATTAGCATCTTTTACACAAGCTCTTTTTTCGTCCATTGTAGGTCATCAAAGAGGCTATGAGATTCTACATGGTTTCCCCTTTGGTTGCAAGGGAAACAGCAAAAGAAGTGGAAATCGGAGGTTACTTACTCCCCAAGGTAAATCCATCCACTCATTAGGCTTGCACTCATTCCCATTCAATCCATATCAAATGGACTAATGTAGTAATGGTGAATGAAAAGCCGACTATTCCATTTCGTTCATTGCTACCATTTAAAGCCTTAGTCTCATAGTTTAAGAACAATTTGTCCTGAATTACTTCGATTGTTGTTTAGGGCACATGGGTTTGGTTGGCATTAGGTGTTCTTGCCAAGGACCCCAAAAACTTTTCAGAGCCAGAGAAGTTCAGGCCGGAGAGGTTTGATCCAAACGGGGAAGAGGAGAAACTTAGACATCCATACGCCTTCATCCCGTTCGGGATCGGTCCACGAGCCTGTGTTGGACAGAGATTTGCCTTGCAGGAGATCAAACTTACCTTGCTCCAACTCTACCGTAACTACATTTTTAGACATTCTCCAGATATGGAGACACCACCGCAGCTTGATTATGGTGTAATCCTCAGCTTCAAGAATGGAGTCAAGCTCAGAGCCATCAAAAGATTCTGATTCTTGACACAGCTGATTGTGAAAACTAATTATATTAACTGCAACTTTTTATGTTTAAATTCATGGTAATCAAAAAGTTCAATGTAGTCTCAGAGGAAAAAGAACAATAAACATAACAGATATCTAACGACAACAAGCTGTTGAAACTTCCTAAAACAACGGACATGAATCTCACAAGGTCACTTTACCCTCTCTGCTTCTCGAGTCTGGTAAGAACACCACGTGGTTTGGAGGAAGGATCTGAGGCAGGACTGCTCTTCATGTCCTCGGTAAACAATCCTGAGTTCTTAATAAACTGAAAGTCATCCATGGATTGCCTGAGCACACGATTAGTTCTTCGTTTGGCCTTTGTTGATTCAGTCATGCTCATGTAACTTGGCTCGTTCTTGTTTGCTTGACTGCTAGAGTGGTCTGAAACAAGGCCAGTGGTTCCAGAAGCAGGTGTGGTTGAAGTGCAGATAGACGACGAACCGGGGCTCTCATTAAAGTCATAAGCAGGAGTTGAAGATGACATATGAGGGGGAGGCTTTGCAGATACCCGAGTTGTCACATTGTTTCTTCTGACTTGAACAACATCTGAGGTGTCAGGTGATTTCAAATGCTTGAAGGGAGGAGGCGTGGGGGCATCTGCAGTGTCCATAAGTCGGGTCTCCCATGGCCGAGCAGCCATCCAACGCTCCAACCAACTCCATCCCCAACTATTCTTATCAAACTCCTGGCTTTTTAGATACGAGACTGAAGTGTTTGACCTCCATTGCTGCTAAATTGGAAACAGAAATGAGCTTTAAAAAAAGGGATGTTGAAGAAGAAGAGCGTGAAGAGAGATAGATACCTTTTGAGGGAGAGCATAAGCGAGGGCGCGTTCTCTTTTGAAGGCGCCTTCTTGTCTCTGCTGCAACTTGGTCTTAATATCATCTACGGTGCCTTTCCTATCGCACCACCCTTGCTGAGAGACCAAGTTATATAAATAAGAATTTGGGATGAAAGAAAGCAAGGGTGAGAGAAGAAACCTCGACTTGTTTCAAGAGATGAGACTTGGTCCGATGTTCCTGTAAAAGCTTTTGAACGGCTTGTCCTTGAACAGTCATCCTGACACGACGAGCTCTGACACGAGCCTGCACTCGGACCAGAGCTTGCATGCACCTTAGGGTCACAGCTGCCTGTTTCCTCACTTGCCACCCTCGCACCAAAGCCTGTAGCCTCACGATCCCTCTCAATGCCCTTAGGGCTCTTCTCGCCTAAAATACGAAATTGAAGATGAATACGAAAGCAGATTTGTTTTGTCAGCCCCCAACAATGTAAACTCACCAGGAATCCGCGAAAAGCGGTCTGGATTCTGATAGCGGCCCATTCCTCTCTAACGGCTTTGAAATTCTTTGGAGAAGCTCTGCGCACAGTTGCGACCGAACCCTCTGGCTCAGACTGCCTGAGATCTTTCCTCCATAGTCTCCATTTCTTGTTCCCCTTTCTATAAGTGAAGACATTTTCATCTTTCTCTGCCTTCTTCAGACCCATAATTGACTTAACCCACTTCCCTGAGACTCCCATCTTGCCTCAGATGAAAAAGGTACTATTTTTATGGCTCCAATTCGAATTCGTTGACAAGCAAAAGAAAACCTGAAACTTTAAGAGAGAGAGAGAGAGAGAAGAGCGTGGTGGTATTGGGGGGAGTGGTGGGTTAAAGAGACGTTTTTGAAATTTGAACAAACCACCAAATTGACCACACCCCATATTCCATAAATAATAAATAAATAAATAAACAAGGCTTTTGCTCGAGTCTTTACGCTTTTGTCCACACTTTTCTACTTCTGAGAGTTACAGTCACGAAAAGGCACACTATTTTAGTATATTGTTACTCTTCTTTTTACACGACTCACTCATGAAATGCCTTGTTTTGTTTTCTCTCATTGGATTCCAAATTTAAACTCCCAAAAATGTTGCAATCATATTACCAAACACATTCGCTTTCAAATTTTTTGGATGTTGTGATTTAACCCCGGGGGGACAGAGTTCGCTTCTTTCTCTTTTAATACTCCCTCTATTTTGTAATAAAAGATGTTTTGGTTAAAAATGCGCATTTTTGTAATAGAAGATATTTTGGTTAAAAATGCGCATATTAAGACAATCTTAATTTTTTTACATTTTCTATAAACAGATATACTCCTTCTGTTTTTTAAAGAGTGTCGTTTCAAACTTATTCTTTTGTTTCAGAAAGAGTGTCGTTTTCATTTCCAATCTAACTTTTAATGCTAAATTCCTACTTTAATCTCAAAACAAAGAAGAATATGAACATACAACTTATTATTTAGGGGTATAACAGAACTTTTAATATGTTTTATTAATTTGTGTGCAGAGAGTCAAAACGACACTTTTTAATAAACGGNGAGAGTCAAAACGACACTTTTTAATAAACGGAGGGAGTAACTCTTTGAGCTTTTATTTAATAAAAAATCAATGATAATTTAATCCTTTTTATTTTTTCAATTATATATTTTACTTTTTGCATAGAGATTTTACAACTTCTTATAATTTGAAACAAGAAAAAACCTTCAAAACATCTTATATTATGAAACGGAGGGAGTATAAATTATGAGAGATGTTTTAGAAGAGTTCTTTTTTTTGTCGTATGTCAATATGTTCTCTATTAAATATGTTTTTAATCGATCAAATTAACATCTTACGAATAACTACTCCACGTTGCAATTCTCCCCACCACACATATATCCACAACAGACGATCTTACCTATATCACGACAACTCTCCGCCACACAAGAGACCCAAACGAAAGGTTCTGCATGCAAGACTCGTGAACCTCCAATAAATTCATATTTTTTTAATCTCCATAAATTGTATTTTCTAGGCATAAAAAGACTGCCCCTGAATAGTGGAATAAATTTTTTTTAAAAAACCTATAATGAGTATGAGCGGGATGTGATTGATTTTTTTTTGAAAAAATTGGTGAAAGAGGCACATTTTCAAAGGTTAATTTGCAATATGTGCTTTTAAAAAATAAAATAGGAGAATTGGGCCATTTTCGTTTAGTTATTTTCATAATGACAATTTTAGCCTCAAATTGGTTTGGTTTTACAATATCTGTTTATGTGTTACTTTGAAAAATATATATTTTCTTTTAAAATTTTTTTAAATTGTAATAATTCAATTAAAACATGTTAAGAAAAGAAATATTCTTTAAAGATTTATTTAGATTTAAAAAAGATCTCACTTTTTACCAACCACGTTCTTTTCCTCTAACCTAGTTTGGTCTGAGATCTCGTTCTCTCTCAGAGACAAAAAAAAATGGTGGAACAAGATGAAAAAATACGATTATCAGGTTAATGAGTGTAAAAGAAAAATACAAGGAACAAGATTAGTATACGGTGAATATGAATTTTGTGTAATAGATGCAAGGTGTGTATGATGGATACAAGACGTGTATGATGGATACATTTATTGGATACTAAATAATGCACATGTATTATGGATACATTTCATGGACAATGGATAATAAACATAGATGATGGATACAATTCATGGACAATGGATGATAGAATCCTTTTTTCCATTCAATCTTGCAAGTTTGATTTTAGCATGTATTGCGGTGTCAATAGGTTAATGAGTTCAGGTTTTGTTCCGTGACAATGATTTTAGCACTCTTGTTCCATTACCAGTACTAGCAAAAACACAACATACAAACAAGATACAAATATGAACATAATTGAGAGGATATAAGATGATCTTATGTATGACTGGTTACTGCTGGTCTGAGAAGCAATTGAAAAAGGACTTCTTGGGAATTTGTCATGTGGCTTGAAACGTAGCAACTTCTTCTTCTGCATCGAGAATCTCTTGAGCTCGTTTTATTTGAACCTCAACCTTCTTCTCTTATGCTTTTGCATGACTGCTGCTTTCTTGTTCCTTAGTTTCTCTGCTTTCTATGTTTTTTCTAGTCCATCTTCCGCTGTAGAAAACAACAATCACAAAGAAAAAAAATAGTGGAACAAGATTAAAAATACGATTACCAGGTTAATGGATTGGTGTTTAATGGAGATATACAAGGAACAAGATGAATATACAATGAATAAAAATTGTGTGTAATAGATGCAAGGTGTGTATGATGGATATGAGACTTGTATGATGGATCACTACAAGAAAACACGCCATTTGCGAGGGAAATTTGCGATGCCGGGTTTC
>OVAP01007137.1:0-11054 GCA_900406295.1 Aurinia saxatilis
CACGGCCTCAAGGGAATGTCAACACACGATCTCAATAATTTTTCTATGTTTGCCAGTGTACTATGACAGCAAGTAAACAACTTATCAACACCAAATCAAACCATAACATTTAATTCCACCTAAATATGTAAATAGGCAGATATTTGAATCATCAACATAAATTCATCAACAACACAAANAATTCATCAACAACACAAATAATTCACGAATCACTCACCAACATCAAACATATAAAACACAATCACCAAGACTCACCTTTGATTCTTGTCTGAACTGAAATTGAAGGTCTAAATCCTATCTTTGACAAAATTAGGTTTTTGGCCTTAGATCTGTAGGGTACGTTACGACAATTTATTAGCTGAAACAAAAATTGTGACTCAACCATTGTAAGCTACAGATGATGGTCTATTCTTACCTTGGCCTAATTTATAGTTTTGCCACACGGAATCACCTTCTTTCTAAAATGTCTGAAACTGAAATAAGCGCTTTCACCCACTTCTACTTCTCCAAACAAGAAACGGACAGCACAGTTAGATTCAATGGGTGGAAAATATTTGGGTATAAGAATTTAAGGTTACGAGACTTACTCTAGCTTGCTACAAACTGATTTTAGCTCGATAGTGTTTTCGTGGCACCTAGGGTTTCAAAATGGAACGATTTTAGGTTAGGGTTCTTGAGCTTCTTTATGTGAGATTATTTTATGATTTTGTTCTACCAACAGAAAGAACCCTATTTTCGTTTTGATGACACTAATCCATCTCCTGAAGTCGACAAGTGTTCTTGAGGTTTCAACTGTTTCCCACGAAATATCTTCAACCAAACCCTCTAGGAAAGGTCATCAGGTTAATCATCAAAGGAGAAATAACCCAAGTCCCCGGATCCCGAGTAGCTGGATCCCGAGCAGCTTAATCCCACGCAGCTGAAAAACGTCGAGCTACCAGAAATATTTATATTCTTGCAAAAATACTAACACTGAAAATCACCATGCCACCTCGTGCTTTCAAACCATCGAGCTTGATCATTTAATCCCAGGGTAAGGTTTGGATCAATAATTCTTTACAACCGGTTTAGTCTCTCTTTAGGGTTGTTACAGACCCAGCTCCCAAAACTACTTGGTGGAGGAAGGAGAAGCGAGCGAAAAAGGAGCTAATAGAAACGCTGGACTAGGTGGTGGTAGAAGCTCATGACGTGGACAAGGATGTTCCAAAGGATGGGCAAAGAAACGGATCGGTTATGATGAGAACGACTACTACGAACTCCATCAAGTCAAGGGACACTCAACATAAAACTGCAGAACATTATTTGCAAAACTAGCAGCAAAGCTACTAGCAGACGAGCTTGGCGACACGGTCCAAATCAAAGAATTCCAATGCGAGAATATGGAGGACCAACCCAACGAACAACCGCAAGCCGAAGATCATAACAAATAGAACAGACCCGACGACGATGATCACATTAAGGACATGCGTCAAAGGATCAACATGATCATGGGCGGCTCACAGTATTGCATGGATAATGTTTCGTCCATCAAGGCGTTCCAACGAAGAGCAACTACAACACCCATCCGGGGCAACGAGCCTCGTTATCCAGAGTACAAGACATCCCTTACGAAAAAGGATGCATGAGGAATCGATCAACCTCATAACGATCCTCTTGTCATCAAACTTGTGGTGAATGATTTGATGTGACTAGAATATTAATTGATACAGGTAGCTCGTTGGATGTTATCTTCAGAGAAACCCCACACCGTATGAAGCTTGTATCTGAGAAGAATGGAGCTAAAGAAGAGGTAGTCTTACACATTCATATTGGTCCAATGACAAGGTCTAAGACCAAACTACTTAATCAAGCTATCACTACACTCTTGAAACAAGCTAAGGGAAGTCTTGAATGTGTTGCTTGTCCAACCACATTGGTTGCGCGATTCAAGCCGTTTGAGCTAGCAAAATGGACGTGTGTGGACTTTTACTCTTTTCCCCTTGGTCTTGTTTTGCCCCATTGGATTTTCTAGACATGGGCTTTAATGAGGCACAATCCCCTACACTTATGTCCAACCACAACTCTTGAGAATTTCTGTCCTCCATAACCTATCCAAAAACGTGCATAATCCCTCACACTTCATCCCCAAATCCATTCAAAATCATCATATATCACCGCTGACTATTCATTAAGCCAACAAAACAAGTAGTTCTAGGGTTTTGTTCCTTCTCAATCAAGGACATATCCACATTTATAAATTGAATGATTTGAACGATCAACTCTGCAATCAGTTGTTATAATCAATGTGTCTTCAAATCGTTCATTTGAAAATTTGAAACTCTTCGTATGGGATGATCATAATACTTCTCAAAAATCAAAATTCTTGATCGATGGTGGAACAATATCACCATTTTTGTTCAATATGATACCAAAGTGGCTGATTGACTCATTCCATACTAGAAAGAATCACATGAAGTCTTTTGATAACACCTATTTCTATTTCTCCATCATATCCCATGATCAAGACAATTGGCTGAATCCCGTGAAACTATTTCAGAGAAGTTCATTGATATCTTCTTTTTCAAATGCAAATTGACTTTGATTCTTAAATAATCCACCAAAAAAATATGCTTCTATTATAACAGAAGATTATCTTTTTATGTGAAAAAGACCCGTCTCAATAATTCTAATTTACGTATGGAAATATCCTCACTATCTTGTTCATATATGACAAAATATATTCTTCGTGCGGTAGTAAAAGAACATGTTTTCTTTTAGAGAGATACTATTTCACCTTCGTCAATCGAGTCACAGGTATCTAACATTATTATATCTAACGATTTTCCACAAAGCGGTGACGCAAGGTATTACTTGTACAAATCTTCCTATTTTCCAATTTGATCCGATTTATTAGTTAGTAGAGCTCTTTACTCTATTGGAGACATTTCTGGAACACCTTTAATAGAGGGACAAAGAGTAATTTTTGCAAGAACGTATTGTCAAACTCTTTCAGATATGAATCTATCCAATTCAGAAGACAAGAGCTTGCATCAATATCTCAATTTCAATTCAAACATGGGTCTGATTCACACTCCATGTTCCGAAATATTTACAAAGGAAAAAACGGAGTCTTTGCCTAAAAAATTGTGTTGACAAAGGGCATATAGATAGAACATTTCACCGAGATAGTGTTTTTTCAACTATCTCAAAATGGAATCTATTTCAAACATATATCCCGTGGTTTTTTATTTCGACAGAGTACAAATATCTAAATTTTATATTTTATGATACTTTTTAGACCTATTGCAGATACTAATTAAGTAGCAGTAAAAAATCTGTATCCATTTTTCATGATATTATGCATGGATTTGATATAGCATGTAGAATTCTTCAGAAAAATGGTGTCTTACACAAAGGAATTTTTTTCTTTCTTTTTTTGTTTAAAACACAAAAGAATCTAATAAGTGAGATTTCGAGTAAATATTTACATAATCTTACTTCTGTTCAAAGAAATTATTCATCCAAATAAAGGGCTTTTCTTGAAATAAAAATAAAAATTAAGTCCTACTCTGCTTCTCCAGGTTCCTCCCAGTTAGCTTGCAATTTAGTTGGCTCTGTCTGCTAAGTTCATTAGCCATCATTACGGTGGACTCCCAGTTCCTCCCTAGTTAGTTGCTTTTGATTCCTCTTTGTTTTCATTTTTAGAGTTTGCATCTTTGTATCTGAGTATTTTGGTTAGGTGTGGATAATTTAATAAAATATATTAGATGGGAAAAAAAACTGTCTATCAAATGGAACAATCAAAAACGTCTTCTACAATGTACAAATTGTACAATTCTGCTCAAATATATTTCATAGTTGAAACAAGACAATCCCAATTTATATATCTTTCATAACATTTTGTTTAGCTGCTCAAACTTTGACAGGTTTGAGATGTTGTTAGTTGATAAATGGTTGCCACTTTTTCTCTTTCATTTTTTCTCACCAATATATAATCTGAAGTTCTTTTTCAATGAAAAAAATACAAACAAAATGCTTTTCCTCGATCATATTGCATTCCTAACTTTGAAAATACAAACTTAATACTTATATGCACCTAACCCTTGATATACTTTCAGCACACAATATATATCATGTATCATGCACACAATTCCAATAAAATACAGACAAAGTCAGAAATTATATACAAAAGAAGAATCAGTTAATAACTCGATCGGGACATACAAGAAAACCCAAAATTGCCTTACATCTCAAATATTTGTCATAGAAACTTTATATTTGGTTGGACTAAACATAGATTAAATTTATGAAATTATCCAACTATGAACTTACTCATGAAAGGTAGTTTTTTTTCTTCTTAAAGTAACACAAAATAAAAAGCAAAATAAGAAAGTTATCTTCCATTTGCTGACCATAATATCCCCTAAATAGTAACTACCCCTAATTTCACCCCCCAAAAAAATATAACTAAAATTAAATTCCAACATTCCAAACCCTCAAAAAAAAAGAGAAATTATCTGAAATAAAAAAAAGTTTCTCAAAGAAAAATGATAAGATCCACTAATCATTCTTATCGCCATCACCGGACTGACACTGCTTCCTCATCTCTACAATCTTCCGGTGAGAATTCGAATGCAATTCTGCCGAGAAAGTCGGGCTGTTCGCCGGACGATATTCCGGAACAAGTCTCCCCGACTTATACCTCACGCCACACGCATTACACAGAGTTTTTGGTCCGGATGGTCCAGCCCTCCATTGCGGCGTCTTCTCCGCTCCACAGTGCTGACACATCCTTCCCACTGACAATGCCACCGCAACCGAGGGAGCTTTCCTCTTCAGTGATCCTTGCTCGTTGTTCCCTGTCCAGAGAACTCGCAAATCACGACGTCCTGTGCGGCGACGTTTGCTTCTCGCCTTTACGGGCACATTTAAACCTAAGCAACAACTCATTATCGTGGTCGTTCCATTACTTCCACAGTTGATGTTGGATGTCATCGTTGTAGAGCTACTCGTCTCTAAGACTGAAACTGGACTCAACTGTGTTCTCTCAGTCGCTGCTCGCTCCGGCGATGGTATACGGAAATGTTTTGACGGTAATACATCGACGAACGTTTCGAAGACAGGAAAAGCATCTTTGTTCGATATCCATTCCAAATCTTCTTCCTCAACCACTCCCTGCACAAAAGATTAAAAGAAATCAGACCGAGCGAACTCGTCATCTCGACTCGGCCACTAAACCAAAGCGTGACTCTCACTTTCCGAAAAGAAAAACGGAAAAAATAATAAATTCTTTCATTTCAGTCGAAATTAAAAAATAAATGAGATGCACCAAATTTTTTAAAACAATTGTGCCACAAAGAAAGAAAAACGGGAATGGTTGCAAATTAAATTGTAGGTAGCTCACCATCGTGTGAGGAACAACTCACGAAAAATGACCTTTTTAATATGTTTAGTTAAAAATATATCCTCCAACTAATTCCCGAACCAAAGAGCATGTAAGGGATTAAAAAGGGTATTTCCGTTTTTTCACACCACACAAAACACATCCCACATGATGTGCACGTTTCATAACATAAAAGAAAAGGGGTAAAAAAGGGGAAAACGCGTTTTCCGGTTCCGACTTTTGACCTGGCTGAGTCTGACAGCGACTCAACTCAGCCGAATCTAAAAACATGTGGGCGATGTTAACACTTACAGAGTCGTCAGGGTTGAAGAGACTGAAGGAATCCGTCTGCTGTAATCCTGTTTTCCGGTGGGTAATATTCCTCGATGGCTTTACGTCCTTTCCTTTGTCCTCCTCCTCTCCTTCTTCCTCCGGTAACGAGAAGTTCAAAAGGTCGTCCATGAATAATTCCATTTCCATGGAGTTGGATTAAAAATCAAATATCGCTTCGGAGTTTTGTTTTAAGAGAGAGAAGATGTTGAAAAACGAAAGCAAAGCGAGTTTTTAATCTATCTATCCTCTCTCTCCAAATATCACAATGGCGTTTAGGATTTTATTTATTTATTTTTTTAATTTCGGGAAAGTGGAAAACAAAATTTTTTTAATAATAATATTATTAAAAAAGATTATTTCTTTTGTTGGAGTGGGAAAGGGGGATGACACAAAAAAATAAATGGATTTCTGGATTTTTTTTTTCTCTCTTTATAATTCACCTTTCCTATAATGTATACTAAAGCTATAATCTAATGTGATGCGGTCCATGGGATTTATCGTGTTTCACCAAAATCAACGGCGTGATTGAATGACATTCATGTAGTTTCTTA
This sequence comes from Aurinia saxatilis, assembly GCA_900406295.1. NCBI lineage: Eukaryota > Viridiplantae > Streptophyta > Magnoliopsida > Brassicales > Brassicaceae > Aurinia > Aurinia saxatilis. Next base: position 6,247 of record OVAP01007137.1, read on the forward strand.
GCAAGAAAGTCCTTCATTTGTCATTAACTAGTATAGACTCCATATAACCAAAGGGGAAGATTGCTGAACTTAGGATAGACGCTTTTTTATCAATATTTTTATTCTTTCCCCAATATATTTTCCTAATTTAATAAAATAAAAAGAGAATTAACTAGAAATTGTGTCATAAAAAATTAATTGGGGATATGGATATATTGACCACGTGATTTTTCTCTCCAAATAAATTAAGATTCAAATGACTGTAGTCTCCTTCTCTCCTTCTTCTTTCCCGATTCCTCTTTTTTATTTCATTTGATTCTTTTTTATTTTATACAAAAACAAAACGAAAATTTTGTTTTCGATTTAAGAGAAAAAACAAGTTTCATGAGATCTATAGAATCTACTCATTGAAGAATATGTTTGGTGATGATCTTAAAATTCCGACGAACTCCGGTGGAACTCCAATGGAACTCCGATGGGATTCCGGCGAACAAAAATTAATGGAATTTATTTTGATGTATGTGATTTAATTGTTCGAATCTGAACCATAATCTATTGATGTACATTTTTTTATACTTTGATTTGGATTTTGATTTAATCATGTTATTATGTTTATATATCTCGATTTTTTTACAAAAATTAAACCCTAATTTGGATTCATATATCCTAATATGTTGATTTACAGTATTTTTTTACAAAAATTTTGTCAGAAAATTTTAAAAAAGTAAGAATATGAAGAATATGGAAGAATAATGTAGAAAAAAGAGGAAAGAAGAACAAAAAAAAGCTTGATAAGATTTGATGTATATAGAATAATCTTGTATTTCATAAAGATCTACAGTATTTTAAACAGACTGTCCAAGTCAATTTCTCAAATAAAAATGAAGATAGTTGCTATAATGGCATTCACAAGATTACTGAGAAAGTTGAAGGGTGATAATATAACTGAGTGACCAAGCACATGATGCACATCGGCCAATGGGATTTGAATACCATGTGTTGTGGACAAATGATTAAATCACGTGTCAATACTTTTTTGACTTTGTATAAAATGCCACCGCAAGTTGTGGGGTAGATTGGGGAAATGCATCACACTATGATGTTCTTTGAAAGCAAAAGTGATTCATTAACATCAAGAAAAACAAATTGATATAAAAGTCTGAATAGTATATGTTTTTATGTGACAAGTAAATCGTAACAATTACGCCATTATTGTTTAAAATTTAAATGTAACCTTTTTTGCTGTTTACCGTAAAATATTGTCAAGATCAAGATTCTAGTTATTAGCCAACATTCGACATATTTTTAGTATTTCTTTATATATATTTATTGTTAAATCTTATTTGAATACATCTTAAAAAAGATATCTCGTCAAATAATCTTGAAAAATTCATGACTTCTTTGTTTGTACTCAGTAAAACTTAAAGTGATTCGGTCAACTGTGATTTTTAAGGAAAACTAATTTCTAGTATTCACTGAAATCATTTAATACAAAATATAATGTATAAACAAGTAGATAACTTTGCTGTAACCAATCATATTAGCCTAACCAATCGTATTAGTCGCGAGCTTTGGTGAATTGCACAATATGTCTAAAAGGGAATTTGACATTTTTCTTTTTAACATCTCGTTCTCATCACAATACAGTTGATAGATTACGTGATGTCAATTGATTTAGATAAAGTCTTACAATCCTTGTCCCTTGTGGATGATGGTGATAACCTGAATGTAATGCCTGATTTACCTGAATTAAAACCATAAGAAGACTTCTTGACCCAGATTGTCAGAAGACTTCTTAACCCGGATTATCAGAAGATGACAAGTATGATACATGATATGCCTCGTATATGGGGAATGTAAAATCGAGTCTGTGGTGTGGTCCTCTCTAAATATTGATTCTAATTTCTATTTAAATATAAAGAGGATCTTCAAGAAGTACTGAGCAAAACAAGGCATACCTATAAGGATTGGTCGATTCTTTTGGAACGATGGACATATCCTCTTCTAGTGGATTTCTTGAAGTTTATGCATGTATTGGTACAACTCTGTAACATACCAATTGATTACCACATATCAGATTCTTTTAAGTTTGTGGGACACATAATTAGTGAAGTAATTGAGGACGATTTAGACACCCTTAAATCACAACTCAATGAGTATGTGAACAAACATTTTGTGTCTAGCGTTCAAAACTTTTCGCTAACCACAACTCACTTAAGTAGTTATAGTATAGATTAAGGGTCAATTCACTTGCGAGAACGATTAACGCGATAAGCACATCAAATTCCTATTAAGCTAAAGCAATCAAAGAGTTTGATTTTCAAATTCAATCCTAAAACAGACATTAATTGAGTGAACTATTAAGCAATAAACAAGACTAACAATAAAAAGCAAGTAAGAGCACTAAAACAAGCTTAAACGGTTTAAGAAATCAATTAAAACAAGCATTGACCAATGAGTAATGGCAATAACGACTAAGGGTAACTAGTAATTGACCTTGTGGGGGTTAATTTATCAATCAACAAGCACAATCCTAGGCAAATGATCACTGATCTATAGACTAACCCAAATCCCTTTGGTGTTAATCCCTTTAAAGATCATTAATTTGACTAATTTTCCAATTCCCAAATCAATGAAATTCAAGCAAGAAAACTCAAGCTCAATCAACCACTAAGCACCTTAACTCATTTCCCAATGGTTAAGGTGACAAAGTTAAACACTTGTTCTTTCAAGCATTTCATCAAACACCTTGTGGGTGTGAGAAATGACTAACATCTATTCTTAGGTGATCAAAGAACAAATGGAATTAAGCTTACAAGATGTTTAAGGAATCCTTAATACTAACCCCACAACTCAAGATCCATCACTAATTACCCCTAATCTACCATACTCATTTATCAATAGGGAAACTACTCACACAAACCCATTGAAAGATAAGAAATNTATCAATAAAGAAACTACTCACACATAAGCATAGAAACAGAGAAATTGAAAGATAATGATTAAAGATGAGATTAATAGTTTGTCAAACCAAAAATCAAATCTTTGAATCTTAAAAGGAAGATCTAAGAGGATTATAAGAGAGCTTAGGGTTTTGTTTATGGTAAAGCTTATCCTCTAAATAAACAACAAAGAGGGTACATATAGGCAAAACCCGGAAAAGTCAACATAATTAGCGGAAGTCAACAGAAATTCGAAAAGCAAAGGAGTGTGTATGCCATCGGTGGCCACATCGGGTTGTACCCGATGCCACAAACACAGGGGATGGCCAAAATCGACCCTCGAAACCCGTCCGGCATCGTGTGGCCATATCGGGTGGCACCTGATGCCACAAACACATGGAGAAGATGTTTTGGGGCCTCAAAATGCGTCCGGCATCGGGTGGCCATATCGGGTGGCACCCGATGCCCAGGAGCATGTGTCCACTTCTTGTCCTCTCTTCACTCATTACTTGATCATTTGCTTGTTTTCTCATCTATTGATCTTCCATGCACCTTGTCCAAGTTCCACCATGTCCAAATAGCTCGAGAAGTACCAAAATCATGCAAATATGCTATACAAATGCAAGAATGCAAGTCTAAGTGCTAAATGCAAGCCAAAATGCATAATTAACTAAATGCAAGGCAAACTATCAACAAATGAGGCAAAAACTAGACTAAATGAATGTAAAACAACCACGAAAATAGTCCTAAAATGCAATACATCAGTATGTGCGTGCGAATGTCCTTTATGATGTCTCCAACCCAGTTCGGCGTGCCAAGAGGATGCAATTTCTATGTGGAGAGGTAGCCAACTTATTCTTTGATTTTGAAGAGCTACGGAAAAGATGCTATAATTGTCAACGTCTGTCTCATGACAACACGAAGTGTCCCTATAAAAACAGATCATGGGGAAGGGTTTAAACAAATCGATTACAGATATGAGGGTGGACATAAGTGTAGCTGTTCGTAGAGACCGGAGGGATCCACTAGCAGACATCTTGCGTCTTGATCAGATGTATAGTCCAGGTTGCGGAAGACCTCGTATTCCTCTGAGTATCCTTCAGGAAATGAAACAATATTTATTGACTTCTGATGAGGAGGACCGGGATGTTAGGGTGATAATTGGTATTTTGTGCATGTTTTAACCCCCCCCCCTTTTACATGTCTTTTAGCATGTTTCTTCTGCATTTGTGTTAGTTTGTTTCATGTTTACTCAATTTGAACATCTTAGCTTGCATTTAGGACTTTAGCTTGTATTCTTGCATTTGCATTGCATATTTAAATGGTTTTAGGTACTTTTGTAGCTAAATGGACATTGATGATGCTTGAGGATCAAATGGATGAGCATGTGAGCAAAGAGTAGAGTCAAGGAAGTGAAGAAAGCCAAGATCAAGTCCTCTGTACCACTATCTCGGGCACCACCCGATATGGATACCCGATATGAGTGGTCAGAGTAGAGCACGAGTGGAGAAGGAAATCCTTGTGCATCCATATCGGGCACCACCCGATGTGGATGCCCGATATGGAGCACCAAAATATGGCTTGCTCGGGAACAAAATCCATGTCTCACCCTATCGGGCAATGCCTGATATGGGTGCCCGATATGGTGAGCAGGCGGATCCTTATCTTCTTTCTTTGACCTTATCTTAATCCCCTTTGACCAAACTCTTATCTTATCCTTTAAATACCTATTAGTTGTCATTTTTGTAGAATAAGCTGGATTTTATCCTTATCTCTTTGAGAAAAGAACACAAAAACTCTCTCTTCTTGTAACCTTGAGATCTTGATTTTTATGCATAAGGATTTGATATTTGTTTTCTCAAATTCATCTATCTTATCTTTATTATC
>OVAP01007138.1:0-11052 GCA_900406295.1 Aurinia saxatilis
ATGAATGTAAAACAACTATGAAAAAGGTCCTAAAATGCAACATATCAGAGGCCTGACATTTGAATTGCAATAGCGCATTGCTTCCTGTTGGTAATTCTGCAAGCGGATGAGGGCTTCGTCGCGGCGCTCATTGATAAGGTCAAGCTCATCGAGCATCATGAGCTGATTCTCCTCCGCGTGTTCTGGCAAGAATCTACGTTGAATTCCTGGGAATTCAGCCTAGGATGGGATGACACAATCCATACCTTAGACGAGTGAGAAGGGAGTTTCACCGGTGGGCCGTCTTGGCGTGGTTCGGTGTGACCAAATGACTCCATCTAACTCTTCTGCCCATCTTCCTTTCTTAGCATCTAGCCGCTTCTTCAAGCCGTCGAGGATGGTTTTGTTTACAGCTTTGGCTTGGCCGTTACCTTGAGGATAACGGGGTGTCGACTTGCTAAGACGGATCCTCCATTGCTCGCAGAAGCCTTCGAATCTGGCTGAGATAAACTGGGACCCATTATCGGTGACTATCTCATAGGGGACTCCGTGCCGATAGATTATGTACTTCCAAATGAAGTTTTCGACCTGAGGGTCCTTGATGCTGGCGTAGGACTCGGCTTCGACCCATTTAGAGAATTAATCGGTTAACACGAGTAGGAACCTTTTTCTGTTTTGAATTATGAAGGGGTCCGACGATGTCCATGGACCAACGCATAAAAGGATATGGCGCGAATATGGACGACAACAGTTAGATTGGTTGGTGTATCATGGGAGCTGGCGCTGGCATTTCTCACACTTTGCAGAGAATTTTGCGCAGTCGCAAATCATAGTAGGCCAGAAAAACCCGAGATGTTTGATTTGAATGCCTAGTCTCCTTCCGCCGGAGTGTGATTGCCACACAAACCGCTGTGAGTTTCCTCCATGACCTTGTGAGCGTCTTTAGCTTCCACACAAGTTAGGAGTACACCAGTCATTCCTCTGCGGAAAAGTTGTCCATCTTGGAGGACGAAACGTGCTGCCTGAGATTTCAACTTGCGAGCGGCCCATTTGTCGGCCGGAACGTCGCCGTTAGTGATGTGTTGCATGATCCGGTCCATCCAAGGTGAGTCGCACCCGTATTTAGTCGGCTCTGGTGCGCCATCGATTTCCAGAGGATCAGCTGGTTCTTCTTCCAGACTTCCTCGTTGTGCGCGCCATAACCGGGGTTAAGGAGGTTCACCTGGTCATGTGTTTGAATACTTGGATTTTTTATGACCTCGACCGGTATGAATCGGCACAGTTCGGGATTGGATGTGGAGCCGAGGGCAGCTAAAGCGTCTGTCGTTGCGTTTTCGCCACGAGGAAATCTCGTGAGGCTAAACTCGTCAAATCGTGCTGCCAGTTTTTGCACGATCTGGAGGTAAGCCTCCATGCGTTCTTCGCGTGCCGTATACTCGCCGTTGAACTGATTCACGAGGAGCTGAGAATCGTAAAAGGCTCGTATCTTCTGAATGTTTAGTGCGGCCGTTAGCCTTAGTCCTGCAATTAATGCATTATACTCCGCTTCGTTATTGGATGCATTGAAATTTAGTCGGAACAATTGCTCCATGATTTTGTCGGTGGGTGAAGTTAAGCATATGCCCATGCCAGATCCTTGCCAAGACGATGAGCCGTCCGCGTATAACATCCAAACGACATATTCGTCGGCACCTTCTACTGGATTCGGTGGGAGTTCGATCACAAAATCTGCCAAAACCTGGCCTTTAGCACATGTGCGGCTTCGGTATTCAATATCATACTCGCTTAGTTCAACTCCCCACTTGGCTAACTGCCCGGACTGGCCAGGGCTGTGAAGGATCGTTTTCCACGGAAAAGTCATCAAAATGATGATCGAGTGAGATTGGAAATATGGCCGAAGTTTTCTAGCAGACATGACCAATGAAAGCGCCAACTTCTTGAGTTGCGGGTACCTTGTCTCTGCGTCCGTCAAGCTTTGGCTCACGTAGAAGACCGATTTTTTTTCGCTTTTTTCTTCTCGGACTAGTACACCGCTAACTACAGTTGGAGAGACCGCGGTGTATAGGAACAATGGTTCGCCGTTGACGGGTTTGACAAGCATCGGGGCGGCCTTCAAGTACTGTTTCAGCTGCTGGAAAGCTTCTTCGCACCTTTCAGTTCATTCGAATGTCTTGTTGCCGCGAAGAGTGTCATAGAATGGCAAATATTTATCCGTTGACCTTGAAATGAATTTTTTTAGCGCCGCGACGCGTCTGGTTAGCCGTTGGACTTCTCGCTTGTTCTTAGGAGACGTCATATTGTTGAGTGCGGCAATCTGCTTTGGATTAGCCGAATCGGCACTTCGTTGGGTTGAGCTTCATGTTATGCTGGTTAAGTTGCACGAAGCAGTCTCACAAGTGGGTCACATGATCCTCCTCTTGAAGAGATTTTACCAGCATATCATCGATATAGACTTCCATCGTCTTCCCAAGTTGCGCCGCGAACATCTTGTTAACCAAACATTGGTATGTTGCCCCCACGTTTTTTAGTTTGAAGGGCATCACCTTGTAACAATAAATGCTGCGATCGGTGATGAAGGTGGTCTTCTCGCGGTCATCCACAAGTTGGTTGCCGGAAGTTGCTTCAACTAATCTGTCGATGTGCGGTAACGGGAAGCCATCCTTGGGACATGCCTTGTTCAAATTGGTGAAGTCCATGCAAACTCTCCATTTGCCGTTCTTTTTCTTTACAACGATGGGGTTAGCAAGCCAGTCGGGGTACTTTGCCTCGGTAACTGAACCTACTTTCAATAATCTCTCAACTTCATCATTGACATCATTTGCGCGATCGGGACCCAATTTTGCCTCTTTTGCTTCACCGGCTTGAAAGTCGGATCCACGTTTAATTCATGACAAGCCACATCCATGCTTATTCCTGGCATGTCTTCAGCCGCCCATGCAAAGGTGTTAATGTTCTCTTTTAAGAAATTAACTAGCCCGGACCGTAACGGTTCTTGTAGTTTTTCTCTATTTCGACGTAGCGCTCTGGTTAATTGTCGTCGATGCAGATTGATACAACGAAGTCACAAGTTTCCGTTTGGCTTTTTTCGCGGGTCTCCGTTATCTGTAATTGCTATAAGAGTTGAGAGATACAACGAAGTCACGAGATTGATACATTCTAGCTTGTAGCTCGCGAACTTCGCGATGGACGTGGCCCGCGGGCTAACCTTAGGACGTAGCTCAAGAGCTTCGCAATGGACGTGGCCCGCGAGCTATGTTCTTCATTGTGTAGCTCACGAGCTTCGTGATGGGCATGGCCCACGAGCGACGTTATGGATTGTAGCTTGCTAGCTTCACGATGTATGTGGCCCACAAGCTACGTTCTTGATTGTAGCTCGCGAGCTTCGTGATAGATGTGGCCTGTGAGCTACGTTCTAGATTGTAGCTCACGAGCTTTGTGATGGACGTGGTCCGTCAGCTACATTCCTGATTGTATCTCATGAGCTTCGCGATGGACATGGCCCACGAGCTACATTCTTGATTGTAGCTCGCGAGCTTCGTGATTGGCGTGGCTGGCGAGCTATGTTCTTGATTGTATCTTGCGAGTTTCGCGATGGACGTGGCCCGCGAGTTATGTTCGTGTCATAGCTCACCGGTTTGCTCATTACGATTGATTGACCATCGACGATAAATCACCGAGCATTCACCGATGGATATGCATTGGTCTTGACCGATGTTCTAGGCCATAGCCGGTAACTGTTTTACGCTATCAATCATCGGGGTTGAATCCGACCCCTACAAGGAGTTCAGAGATGTTCCAAGAAGACTTTGGATTCCCACAAAATCTTAGTCTTGGGGAAGAACGAGCTAAGCTAAGAAGAGAGTGATTTGAGGATGTTCCATCTAGCGGTCCGATCTCTGTGGGGGGTCGGATTCCACCACTTGAGATTGATAGCATAAAAACGGCTAAGTATGGAATGTGGATAGTTCATAACCATTAGAGACTATCATGATCAATGGTCTTTGAAGACCATATGAACATCATATATATTTCCCACAGACACGCATCGGGTCACGATATCCCTTCTCAGGTCTGACTCGAGATCCATGGACGTGTCCGGCTCATGCCTCATCCATCCGACCTTGTCCCGCAACTCGTGGACGCGTCCAGCTCGTAGTTCGCCTCTCCGACCTTGTCCCACGAGCCGTGACGACATTCAGCTCGTGGGTTGTGTTCACAATCGCATCCCAGGATCCACGCGTCAAAGGCCAGCTCGCCTCTTGATTATTCGAGCCTCTCCCGCGACCCAACGCGGGCATGGCTCGCATATCGGACGTCGAGACTCGTTCTGCGACCCGTACATGCAAACTAGGCATCACGACGGCTTGCGGATCACTTCCGAGCAAGCTCATGTAACTCGGACGAGTCCTACGGATCGCGTCTCGACCTCTGGTCGCAACCCGCAACATACATCACTCTGGTGGCTCGCATGTCACGTCTGGAAGCGCGGCTTGCGACCTACATGCATTACAGGCCGCATGGCTTCCTTCCGACGTATTCCCGCGACCCATGCCACTCGTATGGCTCACATGGTTTTATTCAAAACATGATCCCGCGACCTACGAGCACCCATCTAGGTCGCATACGCAACTGACTTGGTTCCCATGACCCAGACATGCATCGTGAGTCGCAGAACAACATCGACCCTCGAGGCTCAATGCCATTATGTGCATCAATCAGGCCAAGTACATAGTTCCAAAAAGAACATGTGATCCACTAGGTAACATTAACTTACACTATCACGAAATGCGACCTACGTGTCCGATTACACTCTCGAGAAGCTAAATGGTCCAATACTTCATCATCGGCCGATATCCATGCCAAGGCTTTTAGACAGACTATTCACCGTCATTTTAGAAGATTCGAGAAGGATCAAAGGTGAATCTACGAAAAAGGAAGTCTTTTTTTGTTCTACGACAAAAAATGGAAGTTCCCGAAGGATCATCAGAGATATGGAAGTTTTTAGATTCATATCGTACAAAAGGAAACTATCAAAAGAACTATCTGCAAGAAATGGTAGGTGGCCAATGAAAAGTCCGATGACCTAGGACGATTTAGCTGAGAGTATAAATACTTTGCTATTCATAACTCATAATATATCTTTTAACATCTTAAAACCTCTCGACCTTGAGAGCTCTAGCCATAAAATTTGTATTCATCAATATTTTGTCTTCCGTTCTAGATTCTTTCTATTTATCTTTTTCTTTCGTCCTGTCTTCCGTTCACTGTTCTTGTCCGTTCTCTCTGCTTTCTCCGTTGTCATATTTGCAAGTGATTCGTACAATAAGATAGTCGACGATCCCTTAAAAGTTTTGTTTATATAGATTGTGGTTGTGTGAATAATATAATATAATACCACAGTATAAAACCAGTAAAAACCATGATATATCATAATCCCTGGCCAAGGACGAAAATCTCACAAGTTGTATTTCAAAAGGGTGAAGAAATTCACAAAGACTTTATTGTGGGGAATTTCCTGGGATGCCCCAATCATACAACATATCCATTATGTTTTTCAACTTTCTATGGAACAAATGTAACAGGCTCGAGATTCACTTTAACCCCTACTCAAAGTCTATGCTTATTAGGATACCAAATAATTTTTGAAGGAACACGATCCTGAAAAAGAAATTTTGGCACATTGAAGAGTCTATGTTCTATGTATTTTTTTCCTGAAATTCTAGAAACTCTTCTTCTTTAAACCTAGGCTATATCCCCATTTGGGATCTGGAATTATGCTTAGGTTTTCTAGGGTTTAAAAATAATTGATAGTTAGGAAATCAATTAATTAACCAATGATCTAGGTTCTAGGTGATCAAGCTAGAACTAGCCTAAGCACATGATAAACTAGAATGATTTTAATTTACTAGAATGATTTTAGATGAGAAAAATTACTATTCCAAAAGAAATATGGTCTAGGAATTCTGTTAACATATTGAACCTGAAATTAATGCTCATCTTTATTGATTGAATTTGCAGAGAAATTTGAAATTCTAGGATTTAAAGATAGATAGTCTTCGCAACGACAATTGCTTGATTTTTCAAAGTGTTTCATGTTCTAGAACGATTTTTGATCATTTCCTAACAGTTTTCTATCTTTAATTCAGATTTTCCGAAAGGATATCCCAAAACATAGCTTTTGTTTAATTGAATTTAAATCAGTTTTCAATCGATTTCCATAATTGATTGCGTTAGTCACTTTAATTAATTTACCTAGCTTAATTTGAATCTAATATTTATAGTGCAACTTAAAGTCTATTAGATTTGATCCCTAAATACTACAATGTATTAGTTGGCTCATGGAGTTAGTTTTAGGGTAAAACTCTGAGCATATCAGTTTGAAACCTTTTAAATTTCGTAACTCTTTAACCAACCATCCAAAATTCTTTAAGCATGTGGAGGCTTCTTGGATTCAGTGTAGAACCAATGCTACTTTGGACTAGAGCCTTACCTGCTTGTTTGTGAAGCTAAAAACATTAACTAGGTAGTTAAATACATTTAATAGAGAAGAAATTTAAGATATCCATAAAAGAGTGCATGAGTTATCTAACATACTTCGTCATGTGCATGCTCAAGCTTTTACTAATCGTTCTCCAAGCCTGTTCCAGAGAGATAAGAATATTCATTAAATATGCCAATACCTGAGATCAAAAGAAAAAGCTTTCTATAAGTAGAAGTCTAGAACAAACTGGCTTAGAAAAGGCGATCAGAACACAACTTATTTCCACAATGTTTCAAAGACGAGAAACTTCATGAACACGGATTCCCAGAGTGTGGTTCAGCACTTCCAAACTTTTTTGGCTCCCCAAAATCTTGCTTGTCTTCTAGCATATGACCTGGTACCATCAGTTAGCATACTTCAGCATCCCTGAGGAGATTAGAATCTCTATGATAAAAAAAAAATCAACTGAATATAAGATTAACAAGGTGATTTTCAAACTAAATGCTGATAAGGCACCAGGGCCTAATGAACTTACCTCTGGTTTTTTCATAGCTATTTGGAAACTGATTTGGAAAGATTGTGTGGAAGGAATCAAACAAGCTCCATGGCAAAAACTACAAATGCTACCATTTTGGCCTTGGTCTAAAAAAGAATTGGAGCTTCTTCTGTAACTGATTATATACATGTGTCTTGTTGTATAACTATCTATAAAGTTATCTCAAAGCTCATGGTCAGTCGAGCTTTTGAAAGGGTAGGTTTCTAGTGGAAAATGTTTTGCTTGCCTAAAAATTAACAGTGAAGGTGGATATCGCAAAGGCATTTGATCTGGAACCTATAAACTCCTTAACAACCCAAATAGGAACTCCCATCTTAGTGTATCAAATGCTTTTGTGATATCCACCTTCATTGTTAGTTTCTTTTCACCATTTAATCAATGGGCCATGTGTCAGCCCGTTAAGCTTATAAATATATTGATGGCTCAATAGGAAGGAGCCCACGAAACTCGTTTGTTGCAACCGCCGAAAAGAGTGAGGTGAGGTCTGATATAAGAGGGTGAGGCTGGGGTTGTTATGATCTCCCTAACTTCGTGGAAGGGTGGGTCAGAAGAAGAGGATAAATAGAAAAGTGGAGAACGAGTTGGGACGTTCAAATTTTCCTCAAGTAAGTTAGAGCTATAACATTAAATACTTTTATCATTCAATTCTTGTGCAATCTAAGTAAAGATTATTTATTATTTATATCAACATGAATTCATTGTTATTCTTTTGAGTGTTCTTGTCATTCCCAAACAGGGTTGTGAGGGTCAGATTCCACCCCGTCAAGATTTATACTTAGAACATAATCTTGAAGTATTTTCCTACTGATGAACAGTATTGGGCTTAGCTGAAAATACTTACTTAGAATTTGCCTAGCTGGATTTCTGCCTAGCTAAAATCCATCGCAGTTATAACTCGCCTCGCTGGATATCTTCCTAGCTGAAATCCTACCTAGCTTGATTTCTGCCTAACAGAAAGTCCAACTCGTCACCATTTCCTAGCTGAAATCATGCCTAGCTGAAGTACATATAGCAAACCTTTCACGACTAGCCGTAGTGAATAACGATACTTACGACCAAACAACCACGACCCGACGTGAAGCTTGTCGAAAGATCTGAGCCGAGCTCGGTGAAATGCGAGACTCGAGCTCGGTTGATCCGCCCCGAGCTCCCTCGTGGGCCTTCTTGGACGCCACGACGCCAGATGGGCCGAGCTGGCCGCTTCAACACATCTTGGGCCGAGCTGAGTCCTTCCTTTCGGATGGGACGACCTGACCTCCTCAACGCCTCTTGGGCCGAGCCGACCTGCTCTCGCTAACTTAGTGGGACGAGCCGAGCTAAACATCCTCACCACGCAATGGGCTGAGCTCACGACAGTTAACCTAATGGTGCAATCGCCGAGCAAGACAAACATGAATCGTGAGCGGATCGAAGCGATAAGAAAGGAAATTGATGATATATACGAATTTCATTTATTTTCGTGCAACTAGGGTTTGGTTGTAATCCCTGTATAAAGAGAACTAGTCAATTATTTTTTGGGACATCTCTTTCCACGCGAGAGAGGACTGAGACTTTCTCTTGCGATCTTTGTACTTCAGCAATAAATCAAACACTAACACTGTTTTGTCTCCCATTTTTCAATTACATAGAAAGTTACGAATCCCTTAGAAGTTAATTTACAAGTCTTTAGTTGTGAGAATTTTGGCTCTCACAATTTGACGCCGACTGTGGGGATTTCATAACGTTCTGACTCAAAAAAAATTTGGATTACAAACCACACGACTATGGTAGATCCAGCCACCTCACGTCCTGCTACCAACACTGACAAAACGTTCGGCATGCCCATAGCCGTGCCACCTGCGGCATCTATCCAGTCGGTACGACCGTCATCGGAGTCACGGATCCACCTCCTAGAACCGATGCTAACCTTACGACCGAACCGGTGACTCTGAACACTGTATCGGCAATGCTCGAGAGGCTAATCAGGAGGGCGGACAAGCAGGAAAAGGTCAACCTCGCACTGAAAGAAAAAGTGGGAGCGCTGACAGACGTGCCACGACCCCAAAAGGCGACGAGGAAGGTCACTTTTACAGTGCATCGCTTGGAGTAATAGTTCCCCGGAGGGGATATCCAGCCGAGCAGCATAATCCCACAGACTCCTGCCGGGACCAATGCATATCATCCACTTATGCTTGACAGTCAGGATGACAGACACCCCCTGGTCCACCGAACCGCCGAGACATATCATTACTCGAGGAAGGCGAGAGTGATCAGAACCTCGACCAGACCAAGCGTCCGACCACCATTAGAAGACCAGCGCAAAGAGAATGGCTAATATGATGACTTCGAGGATGAAGACTACTACTCTGACTAGAAAGCAGAAATCGCGAAGATAAAGGCTTCATTGGCTAGAGCCGAGGCGACTGTGCGAGCGGTGCAATCCGAGGTTCACATGGCGACAAGCAAAGGTCCCGATATCAATCGCGTGCTTTAGGAGGCCCAGACAACTCCATTCACGCCTCGCATCACTAGAACAAGAATCCTTAATCCTGGGAAAACGCATCTCACGGGGTTCGCCATAGCTATGAACAGAGCCAACTTTCCTCCTGGACAAAAGGACGTCGGGTTTTGTTTCCATTTTGTGGAGCACTTGAAGGGACCAGCACTTCAGTGGATTACTCGACTCCCTCCAAACTCTATTGACAACTTCGACGTACTGTCGACGGCGTTCTTGAAGCACTATTCAATATTCATGGGAGAAGACACAACCGATGTTGACATATGAGGGGTGGAGCAGAAGGAGAACCAGCCGATGCGCGAGTTCATCGTGAAGTTCAAGTCCATCCTCTCGCAGGTTGACGGCATCAACAATTCAGTTGCGCTAAGGGCCTTGAAACAGGAGNTCAGTTGCGCTAAGGGCCTTGAAACAGGAGCTATGGTAAATGTCCGAGTATCGCAAGGACATCGTTACCAACAAGCCAGCAACCATCCAAGATGCGCTTCACCGAGCCAACAGCTTCATTGTGCAAGAAGAGGAGATGGAAGTTCTCAAAGCAAGGCACAACGCGTACCTCAATCCAGCGTAAAAAATTGCACCAGCAGCCGGGAACCAACGAAGCAGGACGAATTCATCAGCCTCACCATACGTGCATCACGAAGGTTCAGGACTCACAGGGGCCCATAACTACCAAATCGATGATAGTCAAGACACCGGTAGAGGGTGTGGTCGCGGTGGCGGCAGAGGTTTCGGTCGAGGCAGAGGACGGTTCAACATCTGGACCCATTATCAAAACTCGCACTACGAAAACGCTTACTGCGAGTATCACAAGGACACCGGACATCCGATGGCAAAGTGTAGAACTCTCGCTATGCGACTCGTTAAAAAATTGGCCGCCGGCAAGTTAAAGGGTAATCTCAGCATCGATGACTTTGACCCCCCTGCAAAGAAAGGCGACCGGCCAGCCACAACCCCACTAGGGGAAGACCGAAACAAACGAGCAAGACAAGGTGACGATGACCAGCAGGGAGGTCCTCGGCAAAGGATTAGTAGATCATGGGAGGTTGCGAGTACTGTATGGACACCGTTTCCTCCATCAAGGCCTTCTAACGAGTGCTGACACAATCCCTCGATGGTTTAGCGACCCCAACACATCTAACTCTGCGATCTCCTTCGAAGAGAGAGATGCCGCAGGGATCAATCACCCACATAATTACCCACTTGTCATAGAGCTGATCGTTGACAACTACAACGTAGCAAGAGTGATCATAGACACCGGGAGCTCAGTAGACGTGATTTTCCGCGGGACATTGAGAAAGATGAACATCGGGCTGTTAGAGATCTTACCAGCGCCAAAGCCCATAGCAGGCTTTTTAGGCGAAACGACCCTGACTCTCGACACCATCAAGCTTCCCGTCACTGCTGGCGGAGTCACCAAGATTGTCAACTTCTCGGTGGCCGACACCCTGCGATTACAATCTTATTTTGGGTACCCCTTGGATGCATCAGATGAAAGAAATCCCATCCACTTATCACCTATGTGTTAAGTTCCCAACCCAA
>OVAP01007139.1:0-11052 GCA_900406295.1 Aurinia saxatilis
GATGCCACGAATGAAATCACATTGGTTTTCTACAAGACTCCTTAACTCTCTTATTTCCTCTGAAACAGCCTCATCCCACCATATGAACAGATGGTGTCCACCATCCTGTAAAACAAAGCCAAATTTACTGCATATATCTCAAACTCATATAATAAGAAACAAACAAAAACATTAGTAACAAACTCATTACCTTATGGTTCTTACAACCAAAAAAGATCCTACCCGGATTCAGTTCAGTGGTCGAGGTATGTGTCACAGCCGTTAAGCCACATACACATCTCNTAGCATCAAACCCAAAATCCTCAGTAGGAAGACTTGCTCTACTGCTTGATGGCTGGCTGTAGCTGTACTGACCCATTCCTGTGAGATAGCAGAACTCATTACAACGATTATTGAAAAACTTAGAAGATAAACAAAGATAACAGAGGAGAGGCAAGAGAGACCTAGAGATAGGATGGTATGAAGAAGAAGCTCGGCGGAGGAGGTGGGAGGCGACGAGGTTCACGGCGAGGATAGAGTAGAGGAAAATGTTTGTCCGCCGTTTTAGAGAGAGAGAGAGAGAGTTTAGTTTCAGATTATGGTTGGTGGTGGAGGAAACATTTATATACGGAGTAACATTTTAGGTTTAACCAGACTTCAATTGTAGTCTACTCAGTATATTTGGTTAATACCGGTTACTTTGTGGTTCATATTTGTGGTTTTAGTAGACTGCCAATGAAGTCTACTACCTTCTAACCAATTACTTTACAAACTAATTTTTCTTTGTAAACTCAAAATACTTCATTTTTGTGCAAAAATATTTTTGACTGATGATAAATAGCCTATTTTTTGTAGTGTATATTTTTAATTTTAATTATTAATTTTTTAAAAGTTTATAATTAAAATTTAAAATGAAANAAAAAAGTTTATAATTAAAATTTAAAATGAAATTATGTTGTCGACTGCACATGAAGTCTGTATACTGCGTAATAGACTGCAAATGAAGTCTACAATCCTCGCGGGGTTATAACAGTCAATTGCGTAACGGTTTTTTTGTTTGTTCATAAGGGGCAAAACTGATAATTCACCGCAAAAAAGATCACTTTTGCTTAATGTGTGATATGGGGTCTAGATTTGCTTTTCAAAATCAATAAGGGTCCAATTCATGCAATTCCCCCATTAAGTAATTGATATATTACAAATTTGTATGTACATCACTTAGAGAAATGATACAACAAATTACTATAAAATGGAAAGATGCTAACATAGTATTAGTCACAGAAACAAGTATATATGTTTGTGTTCATTTGAATTGGTGAACAAATTTGATGCGGTTGATATGTACAATTTTTTAAGTCAGTTAAGTTGATCACATCTAAATAAATAAAATTGTTTTACCTGGTAATTGTAAGTATTGGCTCAATAATGAACCTCCTATATCATATAATTAAATATATATATATATATATAATTGTTATATATATATAGTCATTACAATTGCCATACCCGAAGAAAAAGAAATCAGTTTTTTTTTGTCACAAATCATATTATTAATAATAAAAGGGATCGGCTAAAAACCTTACAAATCGAATAGAGTCACCAAACCAGTAGGTAAGTAACAAGAAAAACAACCAACATACAAGCACTGAGGAACCTAAGTTGCCATGCCTAAAGTAATTTGCATGTTTAGCCATGTAGATCCGTTGCGAGATATGTATGACTGATAACGATGATATGTTGTAACACTTACAGCCATACAATGTGCTACTTGATTAGCCGACGCCGCGACGTTGAGGATTGAACAGCCATCTATCGACCTCAAGGCTAAGAAGACCATAGGTAAGACTGTCCGCAAGGAACGAAAATGAGCTCGGGTCTGTAAACCATCAATAATTTGCGCTTCCGAAACTTTGAAAACCACCTTATGAAGATGCAAATCAGACACACATTGAGCTGCCCATCTAAGACCCTCTAACTTTGCTTCCAACGGGTTAGCCATACTAGCAAAGGCATTACGGCCGTGAAAAAGAGGATTTTCATAGCTGTCCCGCACAATCCACCCAGCCACACTGAGCCTATTAGAGTTAATCCACGAGCTAGCAGTGTTGCATTTAACAAAAGTAGGAGGTGGTTTCTGCCATTTCTGTTGTTCAACTACAGGTGTAATAACTTCCTCATTTGAGTTGACCGCCATCCATTCCTGACATTCCTCCGAAGCTCGTTCTATGATAAAATCAGCTGTCCACAAATGTTGTTAAAAAACAAGGGCATTCCGTGATTTCCATAACTGCCATAATAACCATGGGAAGGAAAGGGGGCCCTCATTTTTGTTGAGCTGAGCAACCAAGAAATGAATATTGAGAAACATGGAATTAAACGAGGACCCATTTGCAGGGGTACGTAATCCCGACGTTCTCAGACCTCCGCAGCATGGGGGCAATGAAACAACACATGAGAGATTGATTCATTAGCCAAAACACATGATGAACAAAGGGGGTCCACATTCATCCCTCGAGTAATAAGAAGATCCTTTACTGCCAGAGCACCCGATAAACATTTCCAAAGGAAGTGTTTGATTTTAGGATCTGCCATTATCTTCCAAATTTTATTCCATAATGCTTTCTCCACAGGAGGAAGAGGGTTGATCCCTACTGCTGGCATATTCATTAGAAAAGAGTACCCACTCTTCACCGTTTAACATCCCGAAGCTGTGTGGCCCCAGATAAACCCATCACTGGTGACAGTAGATGGTTTAATCTTTCGAATGAGAGCCATATCTATGTCATAAAAGAGATCATGTAGTAGACTGATGTTCCGTTATCAGAATCCTCAACCAAAAGATCTGAGACACGGAGATTTACATCACAAGTTCTCTGTCGGGGAACCGATATACGTGGAACCAAGTCCAAGACCAATGGTGAAGAAAACACAAGGGTATTTCTCCCGTCCCCAATCGACCGCACCAGACCTTTCTATAACTCTCTTCCATATATTAAGCTCCTCCACGCATAAGAAGGACGATCTCCTATATGACAATCCAGAAATTCCCCGTTCGGAAAATACTGGCTCTTTAAAAGCCGGGATAAAAGGGATTGAGTGTTTTCAATCAGTCTCCTCGCCTGTTTACCCAACAAGGCCTGGTTAAACATTTCAATATCATGAAAGCCTAGACCCCCATATCTTTAGAAAGACATAACTTTTTCCAAGCCATCCAAGGAATTTTTCGATGATTGTTTCCACTACTCCACCAATATTGGGTCATTGCACTAGTGACCTTTTGACACAAGTCCTTGAAAAGTCTAAAACAAGACATCGCATAGACCGACTAAGCTAAGGCAATGGACTTCAATAAAATTTTCTTCCCTCCATTTGAAAGAAATCAGTTACCCTAGATAAATAAACAATTGATTTCAGTTTTTTTTTGTTTGTTTTAGCTTACTATTTTATTTGTGAGAAAATGGTTTAAAAATCATCTATTTTTAAAATTTGTTCATTTAATATCCCCAGTGATTCAGTTTTGTTTTAATCATCCAAAATCACAAAAGTCTTAAAATAAATAACACACAAGTATTCATTTAGAGCCCTCAATTATTTTTCGATCAAATTGGTAAACCACAATTATAATTATGTTAACACGATGCTATATATCATTTAATCTTCAAAACCAATCAAATAAACAAAACATTTTAACATGTAATTTAACTGATTTTAGTAAACAAATCCAAAATAAATTCTTTTTTCCCCACGATGACGACTATGTTTTCCTCAAAATCATGTAGTCTCTTATATACGAGCTCCATCTGCATCTTACCTTCAAATCTTCCTATGATTTTCCATTGTATCGTTGTGGATTTGTGTAATGTCTTTGGGGTGAGCTATTCTCATGTTCTGATCCTTGAAGTGTTTTTGATATTCATTATCCACTGATCCCTCAACCAGTACTAAGAGTTGGGCAGAGGATGACAAGTATTCTGGTATCTAACATGAACCAAGTTGTAATTACCGGATCTGGTGAGGCCCAACAATTATCCAGTATGATTTTCCCGCCAAAAAGGACAGAAAGTCGCGGCGCATAAGTCTAAAAAAAAAACTCAATCTCTCTCTGTCAGGTGTTCATTTCAATGGGTGGAGATTCGTTATACGCGAAAACGCAGCGTATCGTGCTCCTCATAGATCTCAACCCGCTTGAGTCGGAGCAATACCTAGCCGTGGTAATCTCCGCCGCCGAGAAGCTTCTCTCGTTTCCTCCTCTCTCGGCCTCTCTCTTCTCTTTCAAATTCTTCTTCTCTTCTCTTTCTTCTCTCTTGTCTTCTTCCAAGCTCTCCACACTCTCGCTTTCATCTTCTTCCCTTTCCTTTGACCTCCCTAACCCCACACTCGTATCTCTCAGACGCGCCCTCCATGCGGCTAAGCGATCTTCTCCCACTGCGAATGCATCGCCTCGCGGGGTCAATGTGGCCGCGTCATTGCGACAGATCGTCTATGATTACGCTTGGGAGCCGGTGGTCAGAGGTATGATTCCCGATGATGGTGTCGTTCGCTCGAATCTTGTTGTGATGTTTTCCCCAATTTCTAGGGATTTGAATTGGCTCTCTGAGTTTCTGGATGTTAAGATGGGTGATCAGTGTCTCACCGACTTGGGTTTGTTCAACTCAAAGTTTGGCCAGATTTTTCACTGTGTGAATGACTTGTTTGATGATAGGGATATTCTCTTAAGCTGGGTTGATGTAAAATATGAAGGATCCCAATTCGGGTTCAAGTCTGGGTTTTTCGATAGTGGAATCAGAGATTTGGGTTGGGGATATTGTACCACTGATTCTATTCTTTTGGCTTCTTTAATCGTTCCTTTTGGATTGATATATCCTACTATTGCTATTCCCTCAAAGCTATCTACTAGCACCCCTCTATTTACTCTTCAGGCCACCCTGGAGATTGAGGATATTAATGGGAGACCCCTGGAGTGCAAATGCGGTGACCTACAGTTTTCTTCTTCCAACAGCTCTCATCAATTCAATCACCACTACTCTCCAATTCTGCAATTTTTTTATGGAATCACCAAACTCAGTATTAAAGCCTTGAGGATGTGTGATGATCTTATCGACTTTGAAGCCTCTACTTGTCATACTTTTGTTGTCCATCAAGTCTCCCACGAATCTGACCAAGATCAGGAGCAGGAGACTGGATTTTGGGCCGATCGGCTTCTTCAGATATTAGTAAATGAGACGGGTGAGAAAGTAGCAAAAACATCATCACCCCTTTGGCAGATCTTATTAAGCTATCTCTATAGGCAACGTTACTCTGCGCTCGTATCTCTTACAAATAGCCATGGTAGTTCACGGACAGGAATCCTCAAGCCCTTCACATTCTCCTCGGCTTTTATCTGTGTTTTCGACACTAACGTCTCTCATCAAACTGTGGATCATGAAGATACCAGTAATAAAATCAGTTGTATCGAATATAAAACAAAACCAAGCAAAAAGATCCTGAATTCGCTTACTGATATTAGCTGGGAGGAGTTCTGCAGATCTGTGAAAGACTATGGTCAAATAGATCTAGAGGATGCATATTTTTCCAAGTTGAGCAAGTCGAAGAAATTTAAGTTTCTGAAATGTTGGATGAAGCAGATTAGGAAACCCATAGTTTGCAGCTTATCAGTGGTTAGTAATTGCGATGCACAGGAGGATGTGGAAGTATATCCAACTGAGAAAAAGAACAACTCATCTGAAGAGACAGAAGAGGCGATCTCTTTACCTGTATCTGAGGAGGAGATTGCTTTGAGTGGAAATCGTTTATCCATAAGGCAGGAGAATGATACATCTGTTTACGCATTGGAGTCATCAGAATTTTTCTGTGCTACTCTTCCTAGTAAAATCAAGCAAGGGATTGAGTCTGAGGAAATAGACTTAGCAGCTCTGGCTGAGCGGCTGGTCAAGTCCTGTCTTTTCTATTCCTCTCAAAGACTTGAGAAGGATTTTAGCTGTGAGAGCGGCACCCTCCCGCGGGTCACGGAGGAGCTAACCAAGATGTTACTGAAAGAACCAAAGGATTTAGTTGCCAAGTTTACAAAGAAAGATTCGTTGACTTCTGATGAACCCGCACCCAGTAGCATCATTCGAGAGTATCCTTTATCTGTTTGATTATAGTACCCAACTTATTCTTACTCTTTGACCTGGTACCATTACTGATGCTTTCTAATTAACTAAGCTGTTGGCATTATTGCTCTGTTTTCTTTAATTAGCTACAAGATACGAGCTGCAGATCCTTTTCCGAATGGAGATTCTAAGATCAGAGATAGGTTTGGAAAGTGAGGACTCCGTGACACAGAAGTTTGCGAAACATATTTGCATGCTTCTTGAGGCTATTCAGTGTAAGTTAGACGGTGGATTCTTTGGTGATTGGAGCCTTGATAAGTATGTGGACAAAATTTTGAAAGCAAGGTATTAAATCCCATTCTCAGGAAGTATTGTAGTTTGCAGTTATACGTGAGAACAGGCTAATGCCAAATGACTGACCCTTTTCAGGTATCATCACATTCTTGGAGAAGCTGTCAATATAATATATACAGAGATGGATCTGCTTATGTTCAGTGACGAGGATCTAGAAGATAGTTTCATGAACAATGAAGACAGTAGTCAATCAGGGAGAGAGGCCATCCATAGCAATCTCAAGAGTCATCATCGTAGTCAGAGAAGTAAAGATGTTGCTGGTACGAGTAAGAAGACCCTTTTGCAGAAAGACCCCAAGGAGTGCAGAGAAGCTACAAGAGAGGTTGAAGCACAAGAAATGAGGGAAAGGGCAAGAAGATTCTCGAGTTTCACAAGTTGGATGCCTGACCTTTGTAGAGTTTGGGCACCAAAACAAGGGAAGAATTCTAAAGGCAAAGCGGACCAGCAAAAAAGAACGGCCAAAAGGAAGAAAGGACAAAGATCAGTGGACTGTGATAGAGTATGTGAAACACCAATGACAATAGATAACAAAAGAACACGAACTGATAACAAAGATGACTACGAGTGTGGGACTCTGCCTCGTAGTTCGGTACCAAAGGCCTTGTTTCAGGATGATTCTTAAATAAACTCTCTTCTTCCCGTTTGTATATTACATACTTGAAACTGGATATAAGGTCTACATTTAGGCCCCCACTTTCAAGGAAATGAAGCTGGAAATAAAAGTGGAAAAATGGAATAAGCAGAGGGAAGAATTTCATGAAAAAACTGTTGGTGTCCGACAAAGACTATTTGTTATTACACAATCATATATCAATACAAGAAGTGTTTCCAATAGTCAATTATATGAATCATTTCCGTCTAAGGCTGTTTGCACCTAAACAAATATTAATCAAAGTTTTATTTCAACTAGGTGAATTTTTTGAAAGAATATATAGTGATTTTATGTTTAAATATTTAAGGTGTCTCCAATATGTAGATAATATAAGATCAAATTGAGAATCATGTATCACAATAGTGCTATATATATCTGTCACAATGTTTTAATTTTTTATAGCCCCCAAAGAAAAATAGTTGTGAGAATATCGACTTCAAACCATACAAACTTCACTAACTTGTGAGTGTGATTGACAAATAGAGTATTATTGGAAAATTTGAGAACAAAAATATCTGACATAAGTTGATTCACAATAGTGCTATATATCTGTCACAATGTTTTAATTTTTGATAGCCCCCGAAAAATGTAGTTGTGAGAATATCGACTTCAAGCCATACAAACTTCATTAATTTGTGAGTGTGATTGACAAATAGAGTATTATTAGAAAATTTGAGAACAAAAATATAGTTAGAGATTTGAGATGCGGAAAATTTTATATGGTTATCTTACCAAACAAAAATCAAAGAAAATCAATTAGGTTTAAAAGACTATGATAGCCAATACTGTCATGGGGGTCTACTGTTTGTTTAAATTGCATATATAAGTATTTATAGGCTTATAGCTATCCAGCTCATTAAATCTTTCTACACTAATATTAGTTATCTAGATAGAGAACAAAACAAAAATGAGAGTCAATATTGATACTATANATGAGAGTCAATATTGATAATTTGATACTATATACAATCCACGTATCGACATAACATTTTTTCTCATTAAACAAGCAATATCAAAATACAGTTTCTTTCTAGAATTTGTTTTTTGATTTTCAGCTGTAACTTTTTTGCCAAAATAAACATATATAGAGGGAAGCTTGTTATTTTAGAACATATCATCAAGAGACATATCTAACGGATATGTACTACCAAATGAAAAATTTTCTAAGAACTGAGACATGAAGAAATCCAACTAATATTAGTGACTGATGCGACTCATACGGCCTGAAACACTCTAAATCACAGGGTGGGAAGTTCATATTCTTTAATCCACACAAGTAACCATATTAATGTCACAAAACATAAAACTTGACAATCTCTACAATATTACAAAACCATAACTTATAAAACATACCATATTTGTTAGGATTGACTATCTGTATCCCCTCAAAACCATTACATGTTGCTATATCTACACAAAGTTATGACCTCCTTCTAACACTCCACCATTTAAAGTTGTATATCTAATTCCATCCGAGATAAATTTCACATCTAAAACTACACCATTTTAAAAGAAAAAAAAGAATATTACTGTTCATATTAAATAAAATACCAAATATAAACCATATGAACCATACTCAACCGTAATTGGATAAAAACATGTTATACCCGACCCAGAAAAGACACTTAACTCACCTGCAAATACCTGACTTGTTAAGAAGAAAAAATAAGACAAATTCGATTCTAGAAATATGCAAATCACTAAGCTTAAAATATGGGTTTACCACCGGTATTTTGTGTGATAGCTAATGTACCGAGGATTTATATATAGTTATATAAGATCAATTCTGTAGAGAAACATGTAAATGAATTAATGTAATGAAACATTAGAGAAGATCAAAAGAATGCATGTAATTTTAATGGAATGCATGTAATTTTAACAAACGTAAACCATTAATTTAACTCCTGATATTGGAAGTATATATATATATATATATATATATATGTTTTGGTTATTATTATTATTTATTTGCAAAAGTGTTTTGATTAATTTTTTAATTGTTATTAATTAATTAAAGTGTCATTAATATGATAGGAGGACATGTGTCATTCTTAAAATGAACCACTTGTCATTGTCATAGAGAGTGTTCCTTGTCTTTTATATAGTATATTTTACTCAGAGAAATTACCCAGAATAAAGTTAATCTTTCGATTAATTTACTAGTTTGTATCTCTCTGACAGATTTACTTGTTTGCGGTTAATCTTTCTAAAAAGACCATTTATCCAACCTTAAACAACATATTCACAAAAATGTTATTAGAGTTTTTTTTTAAAGAAATAAATATGTAAAATTTGGTAAATATTATTTGTTATAAATTTGACAATAACAATTTTGATCATTATCCTCTAATCAAACATCACATGAATTCAACCATGATTCAATAACCATATCTTAATCAAAGAGGATAATACTGATTATGGTGTATTCCGACAATGAAGCTACGTGAAACAAGCTGTCATGTGCAATCGAAATCAAGTCATTCGGCCCAATAACCAAAGAGAAAATACCTAATCACTGAAGAGATGTCTTTTTGTAATCCCACAAAGAGTCCAAAGAAGTTTAAAATCCCAATCAATCGAATGTTAATACCTCAATCGATCAATTGGTAAGGATTTACAATAAAAGATTCAAGATTCTTCTTTGAATATTCAGTGGTTATTCAAAATATATATTTGGATAACAATCGATCGAATGAATAACCAATCGATCGATTGATAAAGATAAAATCAAATATTTTGATTCTTATCCTCTGATTCATTCCTATCTCTTCTCTACTATTTATGCATACCTTTTCACACTATTAAAGGCAAGGAACCACAACAGAAGAAGGAATCCACTCACAACCTTACAAGCGAGCAATGTTTCATAGTTTTTATAGTTTGTAATTTCCTTTTGTTTTTATTGAAATGTTGTGAGGAGAAGTTCCCATCCCATGTCTTCTGATTTGGAGAAGTTTTCTGAACCTTTTTCCTTTTTATATAACTGCATTTGCTTATATGGTTTAAACTTTTATGTTTATTGTCAGCATGTCTGAGTAGTTACTTAGTTAGGAATAGAGGTTATTCAAAAGGAATCATTGTTTGGTATATTGGCAATATAATTTATGGCATGACTAGTTATTTGCTTACTTTCTTATAAAAAAAATCTTAACATTATCATAGGATTGTTAAGGGCTAGAAAATCACTAAAGTAATTAACCTGGAAAGTAAAAACTAATTTTGAAAGCTCTAATTCCAACTCCTGGAGGAAAAACTGTTATCTAAATCTTTATACTTAGGGTAAGGACTGAAGGGGCAGAGCAGTATTATATATTAACTTGGACTCGTTAAACCTAACAAAGGATAGTCAATGACAATGATCTCAAATTTTATAATATTTCTAGAAGACTGCATAAAATACTACCCTGAATAATTTAAACAATGACCCCTGCAAATTTTGTTGAACTCCTAACACTTTAAATTATTTATTTGCTAAACGTTTTATTTGATTTTTCAGATTTCATGAGACCAATCGATGGATTACACATATAGATCTATCAATCGCCATCCAAAACTCACAAAACGTTATTTGCTGCTTAGCTTGAGTGAGATCAAGTTTGCTATTACGTGCAATTTTCTCTCTGTGGATTCGAGCCCTCAATACTACTGTGGAAGCCTGTGAACTTGCAGGAAATATTTTGGGTGAAAACTTAACCTTCATCAAGTTTTCTGGCGCCACTTCCGGGGAACAACAAATGAGCCAAAGGCATAACGAGCGAACTCTAGCCTAATGTCACGCCCGTATTTCGGTACGTCGTGACTTGTCATGTTGCTTCCGGATTATCTTCGACTGGCAGGGTTTGCACTTGGGTAGGAAGGGGCGTGCAGGACTTAGAGTTGGAAAGACCCTTTGGAGTTAGGCNCGACTGGCAGGGTTTGCACTTGGGTAGGAAGGGGCGTGCAGGACTTAGAGTTGGAAAGACCCTTTGGAGTTAG
>OVAP01007141.1:0-11049 GCA_900406295.1 Aurinia saxatilis
TGATCGATACATGCATGGATCGATCGATCCGTCTCCCCCGGGAATCATTTTTGGAAACCCAAATCAGATCAATCATTACAATATTTGGGAAGATCACACACGTTTTTGCTCCCCTATATAAAGGGNACACACGTTTTTGCTCCCCTATATAAAGGGTTTGAGCACCAGAAACCCTAGGAGACGTTTTTCCTTTCATTTTTAGATCCAAAACACTTTTTCTTCATTGTTTTTCATCATTTGCTTCATTGTTCTTGAGAATTCTTGAGGGGCTTGCATCTTCTTGTGATCTCATCCATTTGATACTGCTGAGAAGTGTTCTTAAACCCATGTATCTCTTAAATTTCGTTTTTATATTGAGTATTATTCAGTTCTTAAGTTTTGATTCATGTCTCTCTATTTACATTGCCTTATTGTCTTTACAATGATGTGTGAGTAGTTAGGTTGTTAGATTTAGGGGAACCATTGTTAGATAGGTTTTTAGCTGGAACAAAATAGGTTAGTCATTATAATAGCTTCCTCTTTGTGGTGCCTTAAGGCTTAGACTAGCTTGATTCCCTAGTTTATGATCATAGGAACTCCTATTAAACGAAAGTGTAATAGGTTTCTTGACAGCCCATTTAGGAGAGCAAAATGTCCTTAGCCAACGAAAGTTGATGCTAAGGCATTTTGTGAACTTATTAAACCAGTGCTAGAAATGCTCTCTAGCTTAGTTAAACCCAAATGAGAGTTTAGGTGTTTACTTTGCTAAGAGAAGTAATTGGTACCACGAAAGTGGACCAACTTAGAATCTTGTTTAAGTTGGAGTTTGTGTTGTTTAGAATCTGAATAGTCATCCAGTTAATTCATTTGTCTGCCATTGATGTCCCCTAAGTCTAGCATTTTTATCCCCATTGAATTTAACAAGTAGTAATTTAGTAAAACCAATCAAGAACCAATTTTTATTCGGTTTAACTTAATTAGAAGGTTCAGTAAGACATAGTATAGCAGTTAGAACTTGTGGAATCGATCCTTAACTACTGCATCGACATTGTAATTGTCGAGGTCTTAATTAGAGTAAAACACAACTCATTAGAAACTAGCTCAGAGACTTAACTCAAACTGAAACAGAATGGCAAGGAATTATGAGGATAGATGATGGAATCAATCTGTTGGTCGTATGACACTCTCAGTTTGATCAGTTGATGAAATTAAGAAGTGGTAGATGATGGAACCGATGCAACTGGTTGCATAACTCTCTTTGCAAGGTGATGGATGGAATAGATGGGTAATCGATGGATCGGAAGTCGCCACAAAGCTTATGGAAGAGGCTTTGATAAGACAAACAAGAGATGGCTTCTCACCAGATTCTCAAATGAATTCAAAGGGAAAGATTCTCACACAACTCTTTAGAAATTCATAAAATAAGCATAAAGCATAAAAGAAGATATACTACTCATAACTTAATTCATTAAAAGGAGTCTATCTTTTACAAATAAAACTAATGAGCTTATATAGAGCTCCTACACGTTTTTACAAAGAGGAAAATAAAATAATTGACATAAATTGTGAATCAATCAAATGCTTGATTGATATGGTCCTTAATCCTTTATTTTTGGCCAAATGAGAAAGATGTGAGATTCTTTGTATCTGGAAAACTTGGGTATAAAATAGTGATGTCTTGGGATCCTTTGGATCTTGTTTGATGCCTCTAAATCAGCTGGTGCAAATAAATCAAGGATATATATCGATTGATCGATATTTACTTTAATTGATTCCAGATATGGAAACTTGAGGTGTAACCTGATCCGCCTGATCTCATGACTTAATTCTTCACTTGTATGGACTCTTGAGAGGCTAGTAGATATGTGCAAAGATGGTTTTGATTGTGGCTCATTCAGCTTGGATTTGAGATCCTCATCATTCCCTCCCTCTTGAAAAGGTTTTGTCCTCAAAACCATAGTATCCACCTTGTGATTAAAGTCTGCCTCAACATGTGGATCCAAAATTCTTGAGTACATTGCTTTAGCATTGTCAAATGTTAGCAGTGTGATTCTTTCAATGAGAGAAATTTGAGTAGTCATTTTTTTTAAAACGCAAAATCAAATAAAACAGATGCAATTTTTTTTTCTAAAATATAATGAAAACAAAATTGAAAAAAATGGATAGGAGTCTTTTGCCTCTAATACCAAATGATATAGGTACAAAACAGAAAATGGCTCGTACTAGCTCGGAGACTAGCTCGGGAACTAGCTCCGAGACTAACTCAAACTGAAACAGAATGGCACGGAATTATGGGAATAGATGATGGAATCAATCTGCTGGTCGTATGACACTCTAAGCTTGATCAGTTGATGGAATTAAGAAGAGTTAGATGATGGAACTGATGCAACTGGTTGCATAACTCTTTTTGCAAGGTCGATGGATGGAATGGATGGGTAATCGATGGATCGGAAGTCACCACAAAGCTTATGAAAGAGGCTTTGATAAAACAAACAAGAGATGGCTTCTCACCGGACTCTCAAATGAATCCGAAGGGAAGGATTCTCACACAACTCTTTAGAAATTCATAAAATAAGCATAAAGTTTAAAAGAAGATATAATTCTCATATCTTAATTCATTCAAAGGAGTCTATCTTTTACAAACCAAACGAATGAGCTTATATAGAGCTCCTACACGTTTTTACAAAGAGAAAAATAAAATAATTCACATAAATTGTGAATCAATCAAATGCTTGATTGATATGGTCCTTAATCCTTTAATTTTGGCCAAATGAGAAAGATGTGAGATATGGACAACTTGGGCATGAAATAATGATGTCTTGGGATCCTTTGGATCTTGTTTGATGCCTCTAAATCAGCTGGTGCAAATAAATCAAGGATATATATCGATTGATCGATATTTACTTTAATTGATTCCAAATATGAAACCTTGAGGTGCAGCTTGATCCGCCTGATCTCATGACTTAATTCTTCACTTGTATGGACTCTTGAGAGGCTAGTAGATATCTGCCAAGATGGTTTTGGTCGTGTCTTTGAGATCCTCATCACTCACCCCATGGTTTAAAGTGTTTCAGGCCCGCATGAGCCGTATCACTCACCAACATTACTGGGAACTTTTTCATGTCTCAGTGCTAAGAATTATGTTCATTTGGTACTACATATCCTTTTAATACATCCATTGATGCTCGGTTCTAGAAAAACAAGTTTCCCTCAATACATTTTTATTTTGGAAGAAAAAATTAAAGCTAAAAAATTTAAAACGTTTTCTAAAAAATGTATTCTGGTATTGCTTGTTTAATAGGAGAAAAAATGGCATGTCGATGAGTGGATTGTATATAGTATAAATATTTACTCTTATTTTTTGTTTTCTCTCTAGATAAATAATATTCGTGTAAGAAGATCAAGTGAGCTATATATCTTGCTATAAAAATTGATATCTTTATAGCATTGAAGAATTTAAAACAAACAATGTGCCCCCATGACATGTGTAAATCCACCATTTTACAGGATTGTTCTTATTGAGAGGATGAAGTCTTGGCTATTATAGTCTTTTAAACCTAACTGATTTTGTCTGAGTTTGCTCCATAAGATAGTCAGATGAAATTTGATTATCCGCATCTCAAATCAGTGACTATATTTTTGTTCTCAACTTTCCTAATAATACTCTATTTCTCACTCACAGTCACAAGTTACTGAAGTTTGTATGGTTTGAAATGATATTATCACAAATACTTTTCTTTGTAATATAGTGGAACTATCAAAGATTTAAACATTATGAAAGATATATAGTATTGTTGTGAAATATGATTATCAATTTGTTCTTATATTATCTACAAATAAGAGACCCTTAAATAATAAAACAAAACATCACTAAATATTCTAAAAGAAACTATAACAAAATAAAATCCGTAGGTAGTGCAAGTATTCACCTAGTTCCTTTAAAAGACTACCATTCATCATGCATAAAAAAAATTATGCATGTATTCATCCCACTCATCTTATTCCATTAACTACATTTTTCCCATTTATTTTTATCCCATATATTTTAAACAAAAAAAAATTCAATATATGACGAATATTAAAATAAAATAATAATCAACTTGAACATTATAGGTATGATCAGTCGAAGTACAAATATCGATTGCCTATGCAGCATTATACTTTTATCAAACAAAAAAAAACATTATTCTCTTATCTTTCACAAAATATAAGTAAATTGTGATGTGAAGGTTTTGCACTTGAAAGTGATGAATATATATATATGAATATCCAAATTATTTGCATATACACATGCCGTTGAGATAATGTCGATTCATATACCTAAGACCTCGAGTGAAACTCGTCAGTATAAATATTCTCTAACTATGTTTACTTTTTTTTTTTTTTTTTTTNCAACTTTGAAATTCATTGATATAAAATTTAGTACAAATCTTTTACATGTTCCACCTAATGACATAAGAGGAATTATTCAGTCTGGCTGCTTTACCTAAATCATTGGCAAAAGAGTTCAGCTCTCTAGGGATTTTCAAGAACATAAAATCATTCCTAGATGTCACCAAGTGCTTGATATCTTGCAATGGCATTGAAGTGGCTGGACAGTAATGATCTTGATCTGCAGGAAGGCTTTTATGCAGCTGAAGTGGTTGATATAATTCTGCAGAGTCACCACAGAACATCACACTCCTATAGTTCAGCTTGAGGACTTCAATTAGAGCCATCTTCAAAGCTTCAACTTCTGCTTCAAATGGAGTGACAGTTGGTGGAATCGATGAAGCTCCAATTAAGACAACTTCCCCCTTGTTTTCTTGTGTAGCGACCATCCTACACTTGCGTCTTCCTTGTTTCCTTTCCAAGACCCATATGTAAAATAGAAGTAATTGGCATTGTAGATAAAAATATCTTGTGCCCAGGTGAGTTTTGAGTTGGCAACGTGTAGTTGCTCTGATTTATTTCTGTGGCAAGATGGGTCTGTTCCTTCTCCTGATTATTGGCTTCATTCCACATATTGTAGTCTAGTCTGACCTTCTGGATTAATTGGGGAATAGGACACTTTTTATTTTGGAATACAAGCTCATTCCTAACTTTCCAAATCCTTCAACCCACAATAGGTAACATATTTCTTTCCTCTCCTAAATTTTTCATAGTATTGACTATATACATGATGTTATCATGCAATGAGTTAGAGAGGAGTATATCACCTTGAATCATGGCTGCTGTGGATAGATCCCAGACTTCTCTTGCGTATTTGCATTGGAATAGGGCATGATTTATTGTTTCAGGAGACTGCCCACAGAAGTTGCAATCTGTACTCACTTTAAGCTTCCTTCTTTTTAGATTATCTGAAACCGGCAAAACATTTATATTACCTTTCCACCAAAAGTGTTTGATTTTTTGCGGTAAGGTCCATTTCCAGATAGACTTAGAAATTTCTACTTGTACTTCACTATTAGAAATGGAATTGTGTAAATGCCTGTTCCTAGAAAGTTTGTGGCAGAGATGATATCCAGATTTAGTTGCATAATCTCCATGCTTTGTGTAGTTCCATAAGATTGAATCAGGCTTACCCAATATAGAAGGTTGAATGGAGGTAATTAGATGGCTATCTTCTGGATGGATGATGCTATTAATAAGCTCTTCATTCCATTGTTTTGTGCCTGGTAAAAACAAATCATGAACTTTGAGATCTTGATAAGAAATGAGATTATTTAGTCGAGCTGGTCTTGAAGGAATCACAGGTAACCAATTATCTTGATCAACTTTTACCCTATTCCCGTGTCCTACTAACCATTTAGGTTAGAGCACCCCCATAATTTGCTGCTTTTTGAATAGATTCGTAATTAGTAGGTCGTAGTTTTTTAAATATTTTTCTTAACAAAATGTAGCCTATTTGATTCATTGTGTAATTCCACCGAACACTGTTGAATTTTAGGTGATTCCCAACACGTTCAAGTATCCGAAATGCAAAAAACTCATGCATGGTATTTAGAGAGAAGGAAGAATCATCGTAATGACTAAGCTTCTCGGCTACATTTCCATCTCCACCCGCACGCCACCAATCGATGTCGGACATGTCAAATATCACGCGATTTCTAAGAGCGTGCTTTTCACGCTCTATCGTACTAGAGGATCTATTGTTAGAGATGGTCGCGCATTTGTTAAAAGCCCATAGATATTTGATTAAAAAAAACAAGTACGGGGCAACCAGTATCAACACATCACGTCAGTTCGTGTCTAGGAATATTTAATGCCCATCAAGGAGAGATCTCTTCTCCTTATAAAATAGGAGGAGAGGGAAGATGAAACGTCAAATCATCATCGATTAACCTCAGAGACTATCACACTGTTAGCTCGGTTCTCTTCGTTGTCTCCATTCCCTTCATTGTCTCCATGTTGTAATCTTTAGCTCGCCTCCTCTCCACTATTTATCTTTGTAAGAGCTCGACACTTCCCCCTCTTTTCAAAATCGACTTGACACTTTATAAAACGAGAAATTCCAGAACACACATTATTCTCTAGGTGACGAACTCGGTTACATCAGCGTCGTAAGAATTAAGGAAGCAAAAATGAGTATTTTGAGGATGGTATCTTGAGAATTGAAAGAAGCATCAAAGAGGTCTCTAGAAGTGAAGGTATTAGTTACGAAGTACACGATATATTTAACACCCAGTATGTATACATTTAAGGCTAATTGTGTATTACAAGCCTATTTGTTGAATCAAGATACATACAACTCAGCTTGGCCGTCAATGAAAAGGCTCATGAACTCTTCTCCATCTACTGTTTCCTTTTCAATCAGAAGCTGAGCAAGCTTGTGGAGGATATCAATTTGAGTTGTTATGATCTGCTTGGCCCTGGCGTATGCCTTCTCCACCAGCTCTCTCACCTCCGCATCCACCACATCTGCTGTAGCCATCGAATAATCCTTCTGCGATGACATCTGCAAAAACAAAATTGGAACATGCATTTACCTGGAAACATCACGCTTCATAATGAGACCAAACATAGATGAGTTTCTCTATATACCTGTTGACCCAAGAAAGGGTTTCCTCCTGCTCCACCAACTGCAACTTGTCCAATCTTTTTGCTGAACCCGAATCTCTCAACCATTTGGCGAGCTACCCGTGACACCTGCATGAAATCATTTGAGGCTCCAGTAGTTACATTCTCATCCCCAAAGATCACCTCCTCGGCCACCCTACCATAGCCAAAACATCATAAAGATCAATTCCTTCTTGTAAATTATAAAGAAATGCATTTCAAACTTTTCAGTTGTAAAACTAACCTTCCACCAAGTGCAACAGCCATCTGATTCTCAAGGTAGCTTCTGCTATACAATCCAGACTCGAGTCTCTCTTCGCTAGGTGCAAAAAAGGTGAGCCCACCAGCTTGACCACGGGGAATAATCGATATCTTGGCCACAGGATCATACTCCGGCATAAGTGCACCAACTAAAGCATGCCCAGCCTCTGCAAATTACAGTTTCATTGAAGAGTTGAGTGGTCAAGACAAAAAGAAAGATGATAAGCTTGGCCCGAAATATCTAACCATGATAAGCAACAAGTCTTTTCTTCTCATCAGAGACAACTGCATTCTTCTTCTCAGGCCCAGCAATGATCCTCTCAAGAGCATCCGATATTTCGTCCTTGCTTATCTCCTTAAGCTCACGTCTAGCCGCAAGAATGGCCGCTTCATTCATCAGGTTCTGCAAATCAGCACCTGTGAAACCCGGAGTTCTCCTTGCAATCTTCTCATAATCCACATCCTTACCAATCGCCTTCCCTCTAGAATGCACCTGCAATAACGCAAAAAAAAAAAAAAAAAAATTTAAAAAATTTAAAAAAATCCACCTAACATCATTTTCCACATTTCTCCATGGTCGTTTACCTCAAAAAAACAAGGAAACATTATACCTGAAGGATTTTAACTCTGCCGGCTACATNAAATTTAAAAAAATCCACCTAACATCATTTTCCACATTTCTCCATGGTCGTTTACCTCAAAAAAAACAAGGAAACATTATACCTGAAGGATTTTAACTCTGCCGGCTACATCAGGCCTATCTACTGTCACTTGCCGGTCAAATCTCCCGGGTCGCAGAAGTGCCGAGTCGAGAACATCTGGCCTATTGGTGGCAGCCAAAACAATAACACCAGAGTTACCAGAAAAGCCATCCATCTCAGTCAAAAGCTGATTAATGGTCTGT
This sequence comes from Aurinia saxatilis, assembly GCA_900406295.1. Lineage (NCBI taxonomy): Eukaryota > Viridiplantae > Streptophyta > Magnoliopsida > Brassicales > Brassicaceae > Aurinia > Aurinia saxatilis. Next base: position 8,183 of record OVAP01007141.1, read on the forward strand.
TCTCTTTCATCATTTCCACCTCCCATTCCAGCTCCTCTTTGCCTACCCACAGCATCAATCTCATCTATGAAAACAATGCAAGGTGCTTTTGATTTCGCCTTCTCAAACAAATCCCTAACCCTAGAAGCACCCACACCAACAAAAAGCTCCACGAACTCGGACGCAGCGCACGAGAAGAAGGGCACTCCTGCTTCTCCTGCCACCGCTCTGGCCAAAAGCGTCTTCCCAGTCCCCGGAGGACCCACCAGCAAACACCCTTTTGGGATCTTGGCACCTAAAGCCGTGTACTTATCTGGATTCTTCAAGAAATCAACCACTTCCTGCAACTCAAGCTTGGCCTGATCGGCTCCTGCGACATCTCCGAATGTTACCCCAGTTTCGGGAACTTCCTGGAACTTGGATTTGGATCGTCCGAAGTCCATGGGACCCCCGAGACCTCCGGGGCCGCCGGGACCGCCCTGAGCTCCGCGGAAGAGGTAGAACAATCCTCCAAAGGCGAGCAGAGGGAAAAGTAAATTACCGATGAAATCGAACAAGCCGTTTCCGGATTCTCCTTCGGACACAGATATATCGACTCCATTCATAGCCAAGATGTCGATTAGGTCAGGATCATTGGGGACAATGACGGAGGCGCGACGGCCATCGATGGCGGTAAGCTGAAGAACAGAACCGTCTTTGCTGAATTTAACTCTCTCTACTTTACCTTTCTTCACCGCGTTTAGAAACTCGCTGTAACGCCACTGTGTTCCATCTGGGAGGTCCGATGACTGGCCCTGCGGATTCGGTGCCGTCATCAGCACCTTCTGACCAAACGTTGACGCCGACGGACTTAAAGCCTGTGCTTCAACGGTGATGGCCGGAGCAGGCGGCTCGTCAATTGCTAGCGCCAGAGGAGACGCCGAGGAAAACACAAGAGCCGCTAACGCAGCTTGGGATGGCAACGATTTTCCATTGGATCGAGGTTTCCTTTGGGACAAGACTGAGAAAGGAATCGTCGTGGTTTTCGGGGTTGGAGCTGAGATTATGATCTGGGAACCCAGGAAGTTCGACGAACGTAGTAACGAGGTTGTCGCCATTCAAGCTCCCTTTCTTCTTCTTCTGATTCCCACACCGGAGAAATTATAAGGGAAGTGATTTGCTTAGGATTCGTCTACGTGTGTTATTTCATATCCAGTCATGATGCGAGTGGATAGCTCTTTCTGAATGCTTTCATCTCGGGTCCGACTCGTTTAACCCGGCCCATACATTATTCTGCTACTGATCCAAGAATCACCCATGGGTTGGGTTTCATCTTCTTTTTTTTCACAGTTACAACCATAATCATTGTGGCAAATAGGTTTGTAGATTGGTGTTATTGGTTTGTATAACTAGTGGAGACATGGTGGAGCTTGTAGCTCAAAGGATTAGAGCACGTGGTTATTCAACATTACTGCATTATGCTCGGCTCGAACCCTGGTTACAACATCCGTTTTTTCATAAACTGGGAGTGTTTGTGAAAATCGTCTTTTTTTTTAGCCAAAGTGTAAGAAGTTGAAAATCTAAGTCTTATTTTGTAAATCTCCTCTTCTCTATGTCTCCGTCTGCTCTCACTCTTTGCTCGCTACCAGCCACTCCTCATCACTAGAAACATCTCCTCAAGTCTCCCTCTTCCACCACAAATCCTTCTCTTATTCCTCCTCTTCGTTCACTATTTTTTTTGCACTCATAGCCATCACTTTCGAGCCTCTTTTCCGGCGATCCAGAAGGAACTGTGTGATGAGCCATACATAGATGTGAAGGTATGTCTCTCAGCTTCCCAGAAAGCCTGAGATCGCCTTAATCGGATTCTCTAGGCAGAGAGTTATCGCCGTTTTTCTCCATCCAAACAGTCACCTCTCGAGGCATTTTTCCGGCGAATCGGAAGGAACTAGGTGACGAGCCATCCGTCTCCGTGTAGGTATGGATGTCAGCGTTTCAGGAAGCCTGAGATTGTCTCGATCAGATTCACGGTCAAGGAGTTATGGTGTTTCTCCTCCAATGCCTACAGTCTGCCTGCAACAACATGCTTTAATCCGAACAGTCAACTTTTGAAATATTTTCCGGAATATCCAGAAGTAATTAGGTGGCGAGCCATCCATCAATGCGAAGGTCTGAATCTCCTCTTTCCGTAAAGCTAGAGATCACCTTGATCGTAATTACGATGCAAGAGTTATAGCCATTCTTATGCAAAAGATCTAGTCTGTCCGCATCAGCATAGTTAAATCCATATATCCAACTTGTAAAACGTGTATCTGGGGACTCAGGAGGAACTAAACGACCCACAACCTATCAAATCGAAGGTACATACGTCATCTAGCCATTTAGAGAAGAAGCGGTTGAATCCGAATTCTGTAGTGATTACCAATTGATGAAGTGAGCCATTTATTAATTTAAACATTGAAGGAAACAATTGATCAAGTGAGCCATTTATTTATAATTATTTAAGAGAAAGTTAAACTAAAAAATTAAGTGAATATTGACCTGTTGGAGCAATGCAAGTTATCATCTTCCCCATGGCATTAGGAGGAAGGCCGACATGGTGTGTCATCAAAGTGATATCAAAGGCGGTCTGCATGCCAAAGTTCAAACTTTCGATCCCTCAGTATTTTTCTTTTTGGCTTCAGAATATGATACACAAAAGTTTCCCTTTGTCTTTAACCGCAAGAGCACAGCTAAAGCGATGTAGTACTTAGGGATCGAATCCACAAAGACCAAAAATTTGCAAACTAATTAATAAACTCTAAATAAATTTAGGGCAGGGGTTTTAAACTACTAACTATCAATTACTAACTGATTTTGGGTTTTTAAACAATTAATGGCAAGGCTAGGCTTTTGGGACTTCAGATTTA
>OVAP01007142.1:0-11049 GCA_900406295.1 Aurinia saxatilis
ATGACAAATATACCCAACTTTACATACCCACTAATCACATATAACCACACTCATTTTTTTAATCACATATATCCACCTCTTTTTATTTTAATATCATTATACCCTTCATTTACCAAAGCTATTTTTNGTTTATATTTTAGGAGTTTATGGTTTATTAGGGGTGGGAAGACTTTTTATGGTTTAGGGTTTTCAAACGCTAAACTCTATATCCTAAACCTTAAAACTCCATAAATAGTTAATACTTATATAGGGGTATTTTGGAGTTTATGGTTTATTAGGGGTGGGAAGACTTTTTAGGGTTTAGGATTTTAGGGTTTAGGGTTTTCAAACCCTAAACTCTATATCCTAAACCTTAAAACTCCATAAATAGTTAATACTTATATATGGGTATTTTAGACTTTTTATAAAAAAAAATAACTAAAAGGAAGGAAGGTGGTTATATGTGATTAATGAGATTAAAATATGGGTATATGTGGTTAAACCTCTTAAATAATGGTTTCACTAATTAACTACTGATTTATGTATATCCGTTGATTTTACTCTAAAAATCCAAGAACATGTGTGTATTTTACTATATTTTTTTACATCACAATAACATTATTATTATTATTATTATTATTATTATTATTATTATTATTATTATTATTATTATTATTATTATTGGGTTCTACTCTAATAACTGTAATTTATAATATTGAAAATGATAACATATCTAATTAACTGTATTCTAAAACAACAAAAAAGATAATTTATAACATATAAATCGTTGAGTATAGTAGAGGGAGCTAATGTAACAATTAATAAGAATATTTCCATTTGTAACCATCATTTTTCTTTTTAATTAAGCAAACAATAGTGAGTGGAAACGTAAAATTTTTATATTAAAAAAACAGTTCCCAATGAAAAAAATGATGAAGGCAGCAATTTAAAGTCAGGTTTCTTATATAGCTCTAGTAAAAACAGAGAAACAACAATCCATTCAGAGAATGCTTTAAAACCAGCAGGCTTTATAGTTTAAGCAAATCTAGCATGAACCGAATAAATATAGAGAGTACAAAAGAAACCATGCCTGAAGCAAAACTACATCTATGAGACCATGCCTGAAGCAAAAATATATCTATGATGAAATACATGGCACTGCCTCCTCCTCGCCTAAAGACAGAACATAAGGATGAACTTTGAATGCTTCAGTTACCGTATAGCTGAGCTCATAATTCACAACCTTCAAACCAAAGATACTGAACCTTCCTGCGTTGTTGTAAGCAACTTCGGCATCAATACCCTTCCTGTAAACTACTCTAGCCCGGTTCTTCTCCTTGTCAACTTCAGTCTGCGACTCCCTCATTGGTCCAAAATGGTTGAACATTTTACGCAGGCTCTTCTCAGGAGGTATTATATCCGTTTCTAAAAAGTTCATAATGAGCTCAGATGGTGCATTCTCATCATAATTTGGTGTTTGAGGCTGGAAGAGGACTACTGATATGAGCCTGTCTTTTTCTGTATGGCCGACGAGCTCTTTTTAACTGAGCAGGTCTCAGCTCAACTGGGACAATTTTATAGTTTTTTATGTCAGTCAGTAGGTGCCTAGGTGGTGTTTACTCTTCACCACCATTATGGATCACCCTGTCAGTCCAATACGTGTCACCCTTCTCCTCAAACTCAAATGCTTCAGTCCCTCCTGCATTACAATTTGATGGTCTACCTCTTTTATTGCTTACTTTTTCCGGGGTAACCTGCTGGGAAGCAGATGATCAAAAGACAACAGGTTTGGGTAATCTGACAGGAAGAAGCATCATGTTAAGGTCCCTGATGCTTCTCAACGTTATCCTTCTCAACGTCATCCTAATCAAGCAAAGCAGTTTCGTTAAGATCCAAACATTAATGAATTTCTCAATCACAATGACGAGCTAATAGAGTCGTAGTAAAGGTTCCCGGAAGTTGAACTTCTCAATGATTTCCTTAAATTCATTGTTAAAATTCATCTCCAAATTTAGGATGAGACAACAGGTTGTCACAGATGTGTTAAACAGAAAAGCGAAGTGAAGTTTTTAGAATCAGAGAGTATAAAGAGATGAAGTTCATACCTTCAGGTTGTATGAATCTGCAGCGCCAACAATCCCATTCATATATGCCTCATGAGCAATGCTAAGACGAATTCAGGTCTCACCATCGTCTTCTTCCTCCTCTATATCATTTCCGTGACATCAGATCTAGAAGCTGATGGAAGAGCACTAATCGCTCTCTGTGACGGAGTCCTCCAGAATCTAAACAAAGAAAAACAAACCACAATTACAATATGAGAACCCACAAAAATCCTTGATTTCATCCTTGTGTACACTCTCAAATTGAAACCAAACCGAACACACAAGAAGATGGAAAGCAACATCAATGCATACTCTTTAGGTGATCATATCCCCTACTACTCATGAATTTCTGAATCCACAATCGAATCCACAATGAAAGTGCGATCTCCTAATTTTTTTTTTATCTTTGCATCATTTTGAGATTTGTGAAACAGCACTCTCCCATAGAAGACGATGACGATTTCGAAATTTGATATACTGTGAAGCAATTTCTTGTTTCTTAATCGTCAATGGAACTGAGAGATGTCCTATCAAAATCAAAAGATCGTTCTCTGCAAAAAATCCTCTTCTAATTTCCAATGAAGTGTTTTGTAGGTTTCCTATTTTTGTGGAGAGAGGTGGCTAGTCACCTATGATGTCATCAACTTTAACAAAGGAAATTGCTAAGGGCTTGACACATATGATTTTTACAACTTAAGTAATGTGAATCTATGAGTCACAATATCTTGAATAAATAACCACATTTTCGCAGAAAAAAAAGGCATGAGCATAAAAACAATTAACGGAAATAATTAATTAAAGTTATTTTTATTAGGCTTGAACTTGCAAATTTTATCACATAAGTAAAAATGCAAACACCAAAGCAGCCATAGCAACAATCACTCCTCCAAACATTTCATTTGTCCCTGCAAAAATATAATCCAACATTACTATGTTGCCAATTAATACTGTTTATAACATAACAAATATATATATATATATATATATATCCTCTGCACATATAATTACGTATTTAATTTGTAATGTTAATCTGTTCACCTCGAATGGAGAAGGAATCGCTTTTCTTTGATGGAGGCGGCGAGGAGAACGACGTCGATGAGATATCAAAACTGACAAAACAGTCGGGACTAAAAGTCATAGCCCATAGACTGTTATTACAACATTCAGTTATATCTTTCCACGCAATCCTGAGACACACTGTACAGTTTATAGCATCCAAAAGAGGATTACACTGAACAATGGACTCAAGATCATATGATCCTTCGTATTGTGTCACATCCATTTGATAATATGGAGTAAAAGATGATGATAAGAGAGACGCCAAGTTTATAACTTCAAACATTTTCTTAGACAACTTTTCTCCAAAATTACCTAATGTTTTGGGTGTTGATTCATGAGACGACCATAAGCTATAAGGATATGTGTCTAAGTCTGAGAAGAAGTACTTATCCGAGTAACGAACCGTACAGTCCATGTAGTAAATGATTGCTTCTCGTTTGTTGGTACAGTTTTTGGCAATCTCGATTGTTGCTGTCTTGACGCAGGTGTTGCATGTTGTTCTATTGACGTCCCCTGTGCAGAAGAAAGATCCATGGACAGTGTCTGTAGCTTGACCAATGGTGAGGTTGTAATGGTTAGAGAAAGATGATTGGTTGGAAAGAGTGGAGAGAAGAGTGTTGAGGTTGGTGTGGTAAGTTGAATTGGGAGTGAAGTTGGCAGATGAATTGATGCAGAATGTGTCCATGTGGTCGGATTCAGACATGGTTTGGTTAATGACGAAGAGAAGAAAGAAGGAAAAGAGAGAAAAGAGTTTATTTGTTGTCTTCATGTTTTTAATTTCTTTATGACACAAAATAAACTAAAGAGGTGTGTGTATATATAGAATGTAGTTACTGGTTCACACAACATATCGGTCATTGTATTTCTTTCTTTAGGGTCAATCATTATGGTAACTTTTGTCTTGATATACGTGTGAGTTAGTGCTAGACTTTTATGGCTAGTTTTAAAATGTGGTTTTTAATAGGCATGTGCAATTTTTGAACTTTCATTTTCCATCATCAGATTAGATCAGCACTACCTCAGGACTCTCTCAATCAAAAGGAGTGTTTGCTCTATTTTGAATTGACCTTAATTCCTAGGAAGTTTCCTTGTTCCGCCGGCAATCACATTGATATCTTGAAAATTTTCCAATTACGGTCAAATTTTCCTTCCTTTTCTCGTTTATTCGAGCATCTTTTTCGATTTGTCTGAAGATTGTGCTAGGGTTCTTAGCCTCCAAGGGAACTCTAACCTCTTCTCTGAGTCTCTTTCGCTAATTCACGCTGATGGAGAAACTTTTGGATAACGCTATGAAGGCGATGTCCATAGATGATGATGAACCGCTGATTTTCCCAGATCTCCCGGAGTTCAGCTCGAAGGACGACAATCAACTTAGCCTGATTGGCCGTCTTTTAAACCCAGATTTTCAAAAGGCGTCCAATGCAGTATGGGACTTACCACGCAAGTGGGGAATGGTTGGACGAGCGAGAGGTATTGCTCTTGATAGAGAACACGTCCAGTTTTTCTTCAGAGCGGAGGAGGACATTACTGAAGTCTNGAGAACACGTCCAGTTTTTCTTCAGAGCGGAGGAGGACATTACTGAAGTCTTGAGGAAAGGTGTATGGACACAAGATGATTGGTGTATTGCATTGGAAAGATGGGATGAAAATCCCCCTGATGACTACTTGCAGATCGTACCAATCTGGCTGAAGGTTCGCAATGCTCCTGTGAACCATCGAACGGATGCGGCGTATCGAAAAGTTGCTGATATAGTAGGTGAACCGGTGGATTGTGATCTGGAGAGAAACAAAACACAGAGCCGAGATTTTGTTCGGGTCAGGGTTTTGTTGGACGTGAAAAATGCTTTGCGTAATTTTAGAATGGTGAAACTCAAGTCTGGTGACTTGCAGAGAGTAACCTTTGAGGCTGAGCGAGTATTGAAGAGATGCCACCATTGTCAGCGACTCACGCATGGTAAGGAGAAATGTCCTTTGTGGCTAGAAGAGAAGAAAACCCGTTTGGAAGCTACAGCCACTGACGAAGGTTTTCTTAAACCTTCTGACCCGCTATATGGGGTACTCACTGAAGAGCAAGTCGGGGTCGATAGCCAGACGGGTGAAAGAAAGATAGCTCATGAGTTTCTAGAGGAAATGTGCCAATACATTCTTGTTAATGATACTAAAGAGAGGAAGATTCGAGAATGGAGAATTCAAAAACAAGTACTAGAGTTGGAGGGACATTTATCTAGTCCGAGGAACCTACTCCTCAAAGGAATGATCCATGAGGAAGTAAGAGAAAGTAAGAGCCTTCCAGCTTCTCTATACAAACAGACGGGCGATGAAAGATCTTCCTCTGTTTTACGACCAGAGAACATATCTAGACAGAATGATATGTTGTTGGGCGATATCTATTCTACTCAAAAGGAAACGGTAGGGTGACAACAGATGGAACAGAACAGGCTTATGGTCCCTCCTGGTTTCCCTAGTAAGTTTGTTATGGGCTCTACGGGTACTGAATCTGCAAGCTCATCAATCTCTCGCAAGAAACCATCCTGGTCTAGACAACCGAGAGGTTCTGGGAAGGCAAGTATCACAGCGGACAAACAGAAAAGGAAAAGTAATGGAAAGGTTATTCCAATGAAACGTAAGAATGAAGAACTTGGCATGAGCTCGGCCAAGAATGTTAAAAGAGTTCAATCAAGGGTGGATCCGGAAGATCTGCCGAAGATACAATAGGCTTACTAAGTTGGAATTGTCAGGGGGTTGGGAATCCCCTGACAAAGAACCGGATCAGGGAGATGTGTAGAAAACATTCCCCTGATATTCTATTCCTAATGGAGACGAAAAATTCAGTTGACGTGATTTTGGAGTTGTATAACGGTTTGGGTTACGATGCTTTTAGAACGGTTGAACCAGCAGGACTTGGGGGTCTTGCGATCTTTTGGAAGGAACATATGACTATCGAGTTTCTCCATAAAGATAAAAACCTACTGGATTTACGTGTTATTCAAGGTAACAATGTTTGGTTTCTTTCGTGTGTGTATGGCAACCCCGTGGCAAAGGCTAGAGCAGTGTTATGGGAAAGATTGTCGAGAATTGGAATTGTGAGAAATGATCCTTGGTGTTTAATTGGGGATTTTAATGATTTGTTAACAGCGGATGAAAAGGTAGGGGGGCATGTTTGACAGCCTTATACCTTTCGTTGTTTTAGTAATTGCATATAGATTTGNTATAGAGCTTTGTGATATGCATGAACTAGGAAGTACAGGAGATAAATTCACTTGGAGAGGTACCCGTAACAAGCAGACAATCAAATGTCGGCTTGATCGATGCTTTAGTAATGCTGCTTGGCTGAATTTGTTTCCACATGCACATCAATGGTTTATGGAGAGACTGGGGTCTGATCACAGACCAGTACTCGTCAAACTCATGGGAGAGGCAGCTCCGCTCTGCGGTAAGTTCAGATTTGACAAAAGGTTGGCGGAGGACCCTGAATTTTATAAAAAGGTAGACGAAGCTTGGCATGAGACGAGTGAGAAAGGTTTAGCCTCGTCCATGAGTCGGATGGTTAATTGTAGAAGGAAGATCAGTTTATGGAAGAAGCATAAAGGGTCTAATTCAGAGATACGACTGAACAAGTTAAGAGAAGAATTGGAACTTGAGGAAGAAAAAACTGATATATGCTGGCCCCGAATTTCTGTTTTGAAAACAGAGATTGTAGACGCTTATAGACAAGAGGAGCTTTTTTGGAGACAGAAAAGTAGAAACAAATGGTTACGTGAAGGCGACAAAAATACTGCTTTCTTCCAAGGTTCAGTTAAATCCCACAGGGTACGGAATTCTCTGAGATGTCTTGTAGATAAGAACGGTATGGCTCAACTGTCGGACCAGGGAAAGAGTGAAGTAGCCATTGACTACTTTACCACTCTATTTACCTCTTCTCAACCTGACAATATAGCTGAGATACTCCATGGGTTTCAACCGAAGGTCTCTACGGAGATGAATGCAGAGTTGATCAAACGAGTATCAATGGAAGAGATTAAACTTGCTGTTTTCTTGATCAATAATGAAAGTGCGCCAGGTCCTGATGGCTTCACGGGTTTCTTCTTCAAAACATATTGGGAAATTATCAAGGAGCAAGTTTGTGAGGATGTTACCAATTTCTTTGTAACAGCTACAATGCCTAAGGAGTGGAACCACACGTATATTTCTCTTATACCGAAAGTCCCCAAGCCACAACTTATGACTGAGCTGCGGCCAATAAGCCTATGTTCTGTTTTTTATAAAATCATATGGAAAGTCATGGTTAATAGACTGAAGACTTTCCTTCCCGACATTGTGTCTACTACTCCGTCTGCTTTCGTTTCTAATCGACTTATATCTGATAATATACTGATTGCTCATGGGATAGTTCATGCTCTGAAGACACATGATGTTATTTCGGAGGATTTTTTAGCCATCAAGACAGACATGTCTAAAGCTTACGACAGAGTAGAGTGGAAGTTTCTTGAAGACCTTTTATCGGCCCTTGGATTTGACTACCGTTGGATCAAGTGGGTCATGGCCTGCGTACAAACTGTCTCCTACTTTGTTTTGGTGAATGGGCAGCCGTATGGAACCTTAAAGCCTGAGTGTGGGCTTCGACAAGGCGACCCTTTATCGCCTTTTTTATTCGTGCTTTGTACGGAAGCTTTAATACATCTGGTTCTGCGAGCAGAAGGGCAGGGGAAACTGAAGGGAGTTCAGTTTCATCGGGAAGGCCCATCTATATCTCATCTGCTATTCGCAGATGACTCGCTATTTATTTGCAGAGCTCAAGCGGACCAATGTAAGGAGCTAATGTCGTGTTTGGAGCTGTACGGGAAGGTTTCAGGTCAGATGATCAATGTTGCTAAATCTGCGATAAATTTTGGGTCTAAAGTGCCTGTGGATATTAAGATGGAGATTCAACAACTGACGGGAATAGCATTGGAAGGGGGTATGGGCAAGTATCTTGGTTTGCCAGAAAATTTCTCTGGTTCAAAAATTCAGTTGCTAGGCTTCCTCAAAGACAAAGTTCTGGCTAATCTTACAGGTTGGTGGTATGCGCGCAAGCTTTCACAAGGCGGGAAAGAAATCCTATTGAAATCAATAGCTTTGGCTATGCCAGTCTTTGTTATGACATGTTTTCGTCTTCCAATTACTCTGTGCAAAAACCTTACCAGTATCATGATGGAATTCTGGTGGAGTGATGAAGAGTTTAAGAGGAAAATCCACTGGGTTGGGGCTGACCGTCTTACACTACCAAAGGACATGGGAGGCATTGGCTTTAAAGATTTGCTCGCATTCAACCAAGCACTCTTGGCGAAACAGGCATGGCGCATGATACATGAACCTTCGAGCTTATTTGGTCGAGTCTTTAAAAGCCGATACTTTCAGGATACAGAGTTTTTACTTGCAATGCATGGAAATCAAGCATCATATGCGTGGAAAAGTATGCTGTTCGGACGAGAGTTGTTAATTAAAGGTCTGAAACACATGATTGGTAACGGGGAGGACACATTGGTTTGGCGAGATAACTGGATAAAGGATGGTATAGACAAACCGGCTATAAGTTTGAATGGAATTATGAATATCAATCTTAAAGTATCAGAGCTGATTGGTGGAACATCTGGCAATTGGAATAGCACACGCTTGGCTTCCCTATTTCCAGCAGCAGAATGTAGACGAATTCAAGCTCAAAGACCGGCTCCTCATCGGGATGATTTTCTTATTTGGTCAGCCACCAATCATGGTCACTACTCTGTCAAAACGGGATACATGTTACAGCTCAAGGACTCGCAACAAGATATGTTTACTTTGGCGGAGGCGGAACCATCGTTAAACCCGTTGTTCAAATCTATATGGCAAATTAAAACTATTCCTAAAATTCATTTGTTCATGTGGAAAATATTACATGGTGCTTTGGCTGTAGCCGAAAGGGTGAAGACGAGAGGGGTAAAGACATTTGATGGATGTTGGCTCTGTCCAAGCCGCAGAGAAACGGTGAACCATATATTGTTCGAATGTCCCATTGCTCGCCAGGTATGGGCATGTGCGAATATTCCCCTACCGCAAGGTGGCTTTTGCTCCTCAACCTTCGAAAACATGAATCATATACTGGCGGTGTGCAAGAATGAAGCTCTTCCAGAGGAAATTAAAACAGTCCCGCCTTGGCTTCTATGGGTCTTTTGGAAAAACAGAAACAGAGCGTTGTATGAGGGGACACACTTCACAGCTATGGAGGTGGTTACTAAAGCAATCGGAGATGCACGTCAATGGAACTTGGCACAAAATGCTAAGAGTAAAGTGACTCGCATTCAACAGGGTCCTGAACCTGATTGGTCCCCCCCCCCCTTCGAAGGACGATTTAAATGCAATATTGGTTTTTCCTGGAACAAACGCAGTGCTACTTCTGGCTGTTCGTGGGTGTTACGTAATCATTCAGGAGTAGTTATAATGCATAGTAGACGGTCTTATGCTCAGGTGTACTCTAACTTGGATGCTAAATTCAGAGCATGGGAGTGGGCTTAGAAAGTATGCATTCCCTGAAACGATCCCATATCACTTTTATGGCCCCACAATGGATGTCATCAAGGCTCTTCACACACCAAGAGACTGGCCGGCATATCATGGGATACTAGGTCCCTTACTCAACTACACAAAGAACCAGGTTGGTTGGAACCTGGATTTTGAACCCGCACCTTGTAACCGAGGTGCCAATCAGATAGCTCGTAGCGTGGTCGAAGATGGTAGATTAACCTCGTATGTGGCGGATGGTGCTCCCATATGGCTGAAAAGCCTATTTGATGCTGAAAAGAGATCTGCTACTTGATGTAAGGACTCTGTTTTTTCCCCTTTCTTCTTTCACTATGTTTGCTTCTGTTTATCTTTCCGCACTTTTTGTATGGGAAGCCTTTATTCTGTGTACGGGCTAGGCCCAAACTCTTGTACCCGTCGGTTACTTGATTCTTACGTAATGCCACATTACAAGTTGGGAGAAAAAAAAAAGGCATGTGCAGTTCGGATCAAGTTACCCGATCCTATTCTTACTCGAATTATATTATCCAAACCGTTTAGGTAAAAAGTAGTTCATTTTATCAGTTCAAATAATAATAATCTATATATATATAAGAGATATTCTGGGATTCCTGAAAATATCCACTTCTGCGAAAAAACCACGCACATTATTTTTTGGGGAAATTTTATATATAGGCCTTTTTATCATTAGTTGATTAGAAATAGGTCTTTTAGTTTTTAGTGTCATGTAATGATTGATATAGCCTTATTTTTATTATTTTATTATTTTTTTCAGATCTGTATTTTTTTTAATTAAACCACTGATGGTTTAGGAAAACCATCGATGGTTTCCCTAAACCAACGATGATCGATTGTCGTCGGTTCTTCAGATCTAACAGATAGACATGGTCGATTCTTGTAATACAATACATAGCCATCATCGATCCATTGTTTCATCATTATATCCATCGTCAATTGTAGGTTAATTTGTTTTCGTCGGTTAGGAAAAGTTGTGGTTATTTTTCTGGGTTATTTTATATTGCATACATATTCTGTGTAGAATGATTAGAATATATATTCTGCAAATTCAGTTTTGTAGAATAAGCCTTCCACTCTGCTGCCTAATATCAACGTTTTAGAACAGGTTTAGAATTTGTATTCTTCGAAACGAGGTGTTTAGAAGTCATATTCTGCGACCAGAATACGTATTCTGCTGTGTCGGGTTCTGCGGCTCAAAAATTGTTGTAGAAATTGAGACATTAGACACTCTATATGGGATAGAGGTTTCTATTATAAACTTCGATTAGAATACATATTCNAAAACTTCGATTAGAATACCTATTCTACATTGTAAGCTTCACTTAAAATTCGGATTTAAAAAAGGTTTGCA
>OVAP01007143.1:0-11047 GCA_900406295.1 Aurinia saxatilis
ACAAAACCGGGAAATAGTTTAAGGTGTGCTTGTTTGGTCATATTGTATGGCATTCTCCTCCCGAGATCAGGTCGAATGAATCTCACAGATGAAGAAATGGAAGTTGTCAAGGATTTAGATGGATTTTTGAGTCACTCTTGGGGCCGCGTGACTTTTGACCACATGATGTCTTCAATCAAACTCAAGAAACTGTCCAACCTTGCGCAAATGAGTATTGGTTGTCAAGGTTTTGTTCACGCTATTCACATGGTTCTTCTGAGAGCGGTTCCTGCGATTGAGAGAGCCATTCCCAATACTGAAGTGATTGCCGTGGAAGGCCAGTTGCCCGAACCACCAAAGAAACTGAGGAAACTGACGCTTGATAACGTTTGGCCCGTCGACAAAGATTTGGAGGTATGATCTCTAACATCTGGGCATAGTAGAACAAATCACGTCACACTAAGTTATGGCAGGTTTACTTAGTCAATACTGTGATGTACAACAAAATAACATGTTGCAGGGATATGTATATATATTCAGATGAATAATGTGTGATCTTTTTTTTTTAGTTACAACAGGGCATGAATGTGAACGCATTGTAATGTTTTGATGTGACATGCCATGACTGTTAGCATCTTGTTGTTGTTTATGTTTTTGTTTACAATTGCATGACATGAGTTCACACGCCTTGTAATATGGTTTTGTGACATGTTATAACTGCTGTTATCGTGTTGTTACTTGGCAGACTGAGGTCCATTCCATTGTTGTTGATCTTGATGGGAGTGATGTTGGATATGATTTTGAGTATTCTGATAAGGGTAGAGACGAGGAGGTGGATAACTTGATTGAATTGATATCAGTGGGGCATGTTTGGGAGCCTAAATCGTTCGGAGGTGGCATTAGTTTCTTGGACGTCCCTCTTGAAAAGGGTAAGGAGATACCTGATAACTCTAAGCCTAAGGGGAGATAAAAGAAACGTGCTGTTGTGCCTAAGACAATGAAGAAGTCAGTTTAGCCGAACCCGAATCTCACTACACCTGAATCATTAGGTTTCACAGCTTCTCAGCTTAAGTGGATTGAGGAGACTGTGAAAGCAGTTGTTGCTGGTGCTACTTCTCAAACATCACATCTTAATGTTAATACTCAGAATATTGTTGTTTCTCCTCCAAACTCGAGCAAGAGGAAGGTCACCAAGAAGCGTGTTATTGCTTCTTCTTCTGTTGAGGTTCATGATGTAGAGTCACCTGAACCTACGAAGAGGCAGCGCATGACGAGGAGTGTATCTGCTGCCAAGGCCACCTGTGGGAAGAGAGTCCCCCGAACCCGATCTAAAAAGAAGGTACTTTCTGATCACTATATATAAGAAATTAACATGTTAATTCCTTCTTTTTCATCCTGCATCAGGTGATATGTAACGAAGATGATGATATTTTGGAATATCTTACTGTTGTGGGCAAGGAAGGCCCGGGAAATGCTTTAAAAGATAAGGTATTTTAGGATTATTTCCATGTTTGAATTAAGGATACCATGTCATAGCTAGTTACAACATGTCACAACTATACTTTTGCAATGTCATCAGGTGGTATCTCAGGAGGAAGAAGATATTGTCCAACAATCTCGTGATGGTGGTTGTAAGGACGGGGATGGGAACAAGTCAAGCGACCAAGGTCGTGCTACTGCTTCAGAAGACAAGGCATTCTCCATATAATGTATTTTCAACATATCACGTGATATATGTGTTTATAACATGCCACAATTCCACACTAAATTTCACCAGGGCCCATCCGAGGAGGAAAAAGAGAATGTCGAACATTCTCCTGATGTTGGCCGTAAGGATGGTGATGGGAACAAGTCAAGTGATAAAGGTCGTGCTTCAGAAGACAAGGTAGTCTCCTTTTCATTAAAATATCATGTACCCCTAATATATACCGCGTGATATGTGTTTATAACACGACACAATTTGACTTAAAATTTGTCCAGGCGGCATCCGAGGAGGAATAAGAGAATGTGGAATAATCTCCCCTTGCTGAACTTAAAGATGGTGAACATTACGACAAGGTACATGATGCTAAATGATTCGTTTCAAGGATATCCCATCTGGTGACATGTTATTTATCACCATATCATGTTGACAAACAGAATAACATGATATATGCTTAAGTGACATGTGTTTGTTCATTTATAAATTTCAGGAGGCGGCTGATGCTGTTATTTCCCAAGTAATTGGGACTGTTACTTCAGCCAAACCCTAGGAGAAGGAACCCCCACAACAGCCTGATGGTGTTGCAACTACACCTCCTCCTCATGTTGAAGACCTGAAGTCGTCCGCTGAGTCCCAGCCTATGGAAGGAAACAATGGTTCTGAGGATACCGAACATAGATCGGGGGAGTATGAGGTATGTCTTTTTAGTAATTAAAATGTTTTTCCTACCTAACAGACTAATGTTGGTGTATTTTATTTTTTAGGATGCTTTGGTAAGGCGTAAGGCTTCAAATTCTTCTCAATGTTCTGCACGCAAGCAACCGTTACCTGATGATCCGCAATATCTGAAAACACTTGACATTCTGTAGAGCTCGGGGTAATTAGATTCATATTTTGTTATTGTGACAACAGTTTTGCTATTGGTTTTTAGTTACTAATTTAGGAAAGACATTTTCTATGGTTTTCAAAAGCTTCTCAATTTTGGCTATTGGTATTTTATTTATTTGGCCTCAACTATCTATAAAACTCGTAATGTATTGAAGCAAAACATGTCTTAAACTACTTTCACACCACGCAATAGATACACACCACACAACATATGGTTTTTTAACATGTCATCATACACTTTAGCATACCCAAAGTAAACTTACCTATATGTATTTTTCATCATAGATCTCTTGACTTTGGTGGTGGTTTGTTAGTGCGGACCTCGGATTTGCTAGATGTGCTTGATTCCTCATCACTTTGTCCAACTGCGGTAATTTGGCTATATATTTACTTGATATGCACATTTGTGCGGTGGTTCACCTATGGATATCATGCGATATTTTCTGATTGCAGGTTATGGACTGTTTTGTCCTTGACATGGGGACCAGACATGCTAACCTTCGCGATGAAGGGATTATCTACTAAGGACCTAACTTTGGAGCCATGCTTGGTATGCAACATTTTAAGTTCAACAAGGTTGGAAAGGCTAAGTATGTCTTCACCGACGAGCTTATAAGATGTGTTCTTAAAAACATCAAGTTTCTTTAATTCCCGTTCAACTTCGACCGAAGACATTGGGTTCGAGTTTGTGTTGATGTTGGTGGTCGATGCTTGCATGTGTTAGACACCAAATTTTGGGCACGACGAGATATTCGTATCACCAAGTAATTTTCCCACCTTGCGGACATGCTTCCTTATGTGGTCAAGGATGTTACCCCTGAAGATCGTGCACATGAACTCCTCCTCACGCCTTACTCAATTTCGCGTGACCGCCGCCTTCCTCAGTGCAAGGACGAGGTTGCTAGCGGTGTGCTTACTTTAACCAATACTGAAGCACACTCCGTGGGCGGGGGGGGGGGGGGAATGAAGCTTGCNCCAATATTGAAGCACACTCCGTGGGGGGGGAATTGAAGCTTGCCTACGGCTGAATCCTGATGAATGGGCCAGGTGTTCGCGGTATTATGTTTGTGTGGCAGTGTTCTATTTCACTCACAAAACCTGACTTTTTGTTTAATATGTTTTTATGGTTTTTGCATTTATGTCGGGTTTGTAATATATTTAATCAACCTATGTCAACTTAATCAACCTATTGGCAACGCAACTCAATATCGTGCTATTTATGAAACTAACGTGATATCGGAATATATGCGTTGTTATAAAAAAAGTATAGATCAGATATTCAACAACCAATAACGTATCCCATTAATTTATGTCCCTACCATCTTTATTATCCCGACCACTAGGAAGCGTGTTGTTGCTTCTTCTTATGTTGTATTAGAGTGATACATGCATTAAGTTGTCTCCATTTAATACGGATGGTCAATAAATATTTTCCTGGTTCTAATTGTGCCATCAAAGCTCAATATCTCCACCTTCATCTCGAAGAGGTTATCAATGCCGCAAAGGTATGTTATTGTTTGTGGGATTATTTTCTTATTTTACCACGTTATGGTATATATTACGATGTTATATTCATCCTTAACACGGTATGAAGATGTTTAACCCATGTTTTTTCGGAAGCATGCGCGACTTATCATATATATGAAGCCTTACCAGGACGGAATACACAAGTTAAGAGGTTTTAAGGTTATAGGTTATTACATACCCGATGCATTACAAACAAAAAGAAAAATAACTCTCCACCTCCTTCACACAAAAAAATAACGTTTTTACGCCAGGCTCTTGCTTNTCATTTTGTTAAAAAATGTTCACAATTCAAGTATAATCAGTCATTTACCTATATAGCCGTGCGACAAGACGCTTTGTTGTGTCCTCGGCCCCCGCACCGACTGCACTGATTCCTTACCGTCTGCGAGGATCCCTAACAACCACAACATATATCGCGTTATAAATTTGTATAACATGTCATATACACATATATAGCGATATTAGAAATGTCAATATGTGTTAACATACCCTTATTTCTCCTCTTGAAAAGTACCTCTTTTTCTTTGGCCGACCAGCTGGCCGTCTAGCCCTCGGTGGAAACACAATTAACTCTGACAAAAGTTCCGGCAAGGGATACCCAACATCCAAGGACGGCACCGGGTTGACCGACTCCTTGTAAGCTTCACCCCACCACTCGGTTGTCTACTCAGAATCAACTAAGTCTACCATATGTGTTATGTTCATTATCGTTGCGCTTATAGCGTGTGAACATGGTATCTTGAGCAGGTCGAATGCGCGGCAAGTGCACATCTTCTTTTCCAGGTTCACATGGAATTCTCCTCCTTCAGTAACCCGCACCTCGTATTCTCCTTTGTTTATTAAGGAAACCGAATGCCCAGTAGAACTCTTAAAGTTTTTGTGGACGATCTCATTCACTTTCGGTGTAAGTAGTGAGGGTTGTTGTCTTGCCGCCTCTCTCCTCAGTGAGAACCAATTCATCAACGTTTGCCGAATAAACTTCATAACCTCATTAATAGGTAATTCCCTAGTCTCCTTTAACACAACATTAAGTGACTCCGCAATGTTACTAGTCATGATATTGTACCTCTCCCCTGTGAAGTAAGATCTTGCCCAATGTGTAAAGCCTATGTCCTTTAGATAATTTCCGCAAGGCTGAGAGACCCTACAGATTTTAGCAAACACCATGTGGAACTCTTCGATACGATACACCCTTGCAGCTCGGGATAATAGACTTGCCAGTCTTTTATTCTTGAACATAGTTGTTATGTTCCTTTGCAGGTGGACAATGCATGCCGCATGCTTTGCTTGTGGGTACACCTAAGTTAACGTTTATTTGGNATTTATTTGGTTGTCAGTTAGAGAGGTTTCCACCATAAGAAACATTAGTATAACCGCACACTAACATATGTGACATGATATCAACATCCATAACATGTCATACGTATGCATACCTTGAAAAGTCCACTATATATTGAGGAGTGCCGGTCCGAGATGAATGTGAGATTAGGTGAGTCAGGGACGATTCTCTTCAACACCCCAAAGAACCACTCCCATGCTTTATCGTTCTCAGAGTCCACTATCCTGAAGGCAAGCGGAAATACCTGGAAATTACCATCCTGAGCACTTGTTGTGATGATGCAGCCTCCAAATCTGCCTTTAAGGTGAGCCCCGTCGATAATAAGCACTTTCCGCATGTGGGAGAATCCTTTTACCGAAACAGCGAGAGCAAAGAAAGTGTAATTGAACCTATGCTTCCCCTCGCTGTCTTATGATGAAGCTAGCTCTGTCATGGTACCTGGGTTCATAGCACGTAATGCGTGAAGATATGCTGGTATAAGGGCGTAATTCCCGTCTGGTTTACCTCTCACTCCCTCAATTGCAATATCCCTTGCCCTCCAAGCCTTCCTGTAAGAAATTGACACGTTATGGTCAGCCATAATCATTTGCCTTACCTCTGTTGGTCTTGGTCCTCTCCCCCCTCCAAGGTACCTTGTTTTCATGAGCTTTCCTAATATTCTTGTTGTCGCCTGCCTGTGGTAGTTTGCCCTTTCCTCAACACTGCAGGTGTGTGAATCACACAATCCTCTTATCTCGTAATTGTGAGAGTCATTTAGTTGCACCGCGTAGATCCTACAAGGGCATGTGTTAAATACGTACTCTAGTATCACCTTTTCTCCATCCGATTTAGGATGTTTCATGTCGAACTTCCTTTGTAACGTATGAATAGTCATTTTGAACTTGAAATCAGCCTTTGTTTTGAAAACCCTGCCAACAAAAACCTCATCTCTTTCGTACGTCACGTCACCAAAGGCTCGACTAGCAACATTGTGTTCTGCGATACATCAGTAACTATATCATGTATGTCACGACACGATTAAGTACGCCAGGTTATATTACGTTTTCCCACGTCGCACTACTAAATAACATGTTATATGCGTATATAACACGATGCGAGGACGCATGGCGCACTATTTCTATTAAGAACACGTACCATTATCGATGTCATCTAGGACTGGAGCTGCATCCCTTTTGACAACATCTATGTCACCTAGAGGTGTGGTTGTAGTGTTCCCAGGAGACGATGGTCCAGCGATTCCAACGTCTTCCATAACAGAGGAGTCATGAAAGAAACATACCAACTGCTCTTCAACGGTCTCATCCATTGGCCGTTTGCCTTTTCTGTCACAGACATCGACCACAGCACATGTTCTCTTTATAGTTGCATACAACCTCATATCATCCACATCTAACTTCATGGC
The DNA here is from genome assembly GCA_900406295.1 of Aurinia saxatilis. Taxonomy (NCBI): domain Eukaryota; kingdom Viridiplantae; phylum Streptophyta; class Magnoliopsida; order Brassicales; family Brassicaceae; genus Aurinia; species Aurinia saxatilis. The sequence goes on from OVAP01007143.1 coordinate 6,838, forward strand.
CAAGAACATGTCCATATCGGCATTATTTTTTAAGAGCTCAGGTGGTGTTTTCCCATCGTCTACCAGTAACATCCAAACTGGGCACATGAAGGTGAGTGATATCTTTGTCTCTGGTCCTGTCATGTGCAAAGCTTCCTTCACCTTTTCCTCAACCTCATCCTTCCCTTCCCCTTCTCTAAGTTCAACTCTTGGAGTTCCTGTTCCACGTTCTCTAACGAATTTCCACCGACCATCCTCATCTTCTATCCATTCCCCGCAAGCGACTTCAACCGTTCTAGGTATTATCTCCTCAATCACAACCATGATACACCTGACATACACGGACATGTCGTGTTAGGATAAATCATAACATGACGACAACAACAAACTAACAAAGCAAAACCAATCTCCAGCTACCATATTAAATGCGTTTATACCTGGACGTTGTGTGATCTCTTTTGTTTTCGAATCTTCCATGAAAAACTGTATTTTTTGGAGAAAAGTTTAATAAGTTTTGCCCAGTTTCTGTTTTGATTTTGGGTTTTAACTCCATTTAATGCATGAACAGTCAACATGTCCTGTCGCCGGAAATTATATCACGTTAATAACCCACGCGCCTAGCCATGATGTCCATGCTTTTGATGATGTGCAACTTTTTGCTACCGACGTCTCTCGATACGTTTAGTGAGCCCGGCGGGAAGCTGAATATAGAGATTGCGCGGGAGAGGTCGAAGAACATTTTCGTCTTTATGTTGGTGGACCAGCTTCCTTGTTTCCTAATTATTTCCTGGTTCCCTAATTTTTTCTTGTTTCATGGGTAGTTCCCTAATTAACTCATAACTAAATTATCAAAATAGTGACCGGTATATATATAATCCCATCCCAACCTCCCTATAACTCCCTCTCAACCTATCTCCCCAGCTTCCTCTGAAGGACCAAATTCCCATCTGTTCCAAGACCAACCCATTATCCCACCCACCTCAGAAATCACCCATCTGTTGGGTCTCCCTGCTCATCCCTCCTCTAGACCACCATCCTCCTCCTTCAAAAGGAAAATGCCACCATTACACCCCTTGAATTATGTCCCTGTCAACCTCTCAAACTCATTTGATTGCCTGACTAATAACCAAGTTCCCCATTCATAAACTCATCAATCTAGAGGATTCAATCCTACTATCCATGATCCCCCCAAAAATGATCATGACTCTTCCCCTCAAGTCTTGGACCCTCGACCTAATGACCATGACCCCTATCCATCGGTTCAAGAACCTCCTCCTATAGTCCTGGATCCTCCCATCTCAGATACCTCCTCCAGTCCAGCCATCTCTCCTAATACCATCACTACCCCCACAGAGGGTTCTCTCCTGCAAGCAGGGGAGACCAAACATTAACCCTTTATGTTAGAAAACATATTTTTTGGAATGTCAGAGGAATCAATGAACCCGCAATGTATTATGCTTTAAGACGGGCTATCTACTAATACAATATTTTTTGGAACTATTCTAGAAACCCATATCAGGGAACCTAACCTAAACCAAATCATGAGAGACATAGGTCAGTGTTGGACTTTTACCTCTAATCATGCGGAGGCAGAAGGAGGTCGGATTATCATCATTTAGAAAGCCCCCTACTCTGTCATAGTCCTGCACAAAACCTCTCAGTCAGTCACTTGTAGAGTGTGCAGACCTGGAATCCCAACACTCAATTTTACAGCAGCCTATGCTTCAAACATCTATAAAAAACGCACAGAGCTTTGGGTGGATTTGCTACACATCCATACCCCAATAATCAGAAAGGACGAACCTTGGTTGATTAGAGGAGACTTCAATGAGATACTTTCTCATGCGGACCACTCTTGTCCGTCAAATGCAAACTTTACTAGACCAATGTTGCATTTTAAAGGATGTCTGGATCAATTTGAAGTGAAGGACTTGCGATACCATGGCACAAAATACACTTGGTCAAACCATCGACCAGTTAATCCCATAACAAAAAAGATAGACAGAGCCCTGATTAATGCAGCATGGTTAGACACTTACCTAAACAGCCTGGCGAACTTCTTGCCCCCAGCCTTTTCAGATCACACACCCTGCCTCATCAAGCTCAAAAGCCTACCCTTATCCTCTGGATCCAAACCTTTCAAATTCTTCAACTATCTTACCACCCATCCAGACTTCATCCCAACTGTGGCTAGAGCCTAAACTTGCACAAAAAAAGAAGATCACTCATTAATCTCCTTGAGTGTTAAGTAGAGAGAAATCAAGAGAGAGCTTACGACGCTTAACGTGAAAATTATTCAGAAATACAAAAAAGAGTGAGTGAGGCTAACAATTTGTTTCAATCTATGCATGTTTTAGCACTGCAACAACCAAATTCAGCAAACTTTCAAATAGAGAAAGACGTTCGGGACAAGCTCAATAATCTGAAAACAGTCGAGGAGGCCTACTTCAAACAAAAGTCACGCATCAACTGGTTGCATCTAGGAGATAAAAACACAAGCTACTTCCACAAAGTCACCACTACCCGAAATTCATACAATACTATTCATACCTTATCAGACTTGGCGGGAAAGGTTGCTCTCTCTGAACAAGACATGGGGCCCTAGCCATCAATGATTTCACAAGTATACTTGCCCCACAGCCTTCCAACATCCGATTAACCTTAGCTCACATGTACATAAGTCCACCACTTTCCATTGTTCCCCACAAGAGGCAGCTACAACAGCAAAAATCTCAGACCCTGCAGAAATAAAGAAAGCCTTATTCAGTATTAACTCCAACAAAAGTCCATGACCTAATGGACTAACTGCTGGTTTTTACAAAGGAGCTTAGTCAGTCATTGGGGAAGAAGTCATCAACTCAATACATAGATTCTTTCTGGAGCCTAAAATGCCTACTGTCATCAACTCTACAATACTCACACTTATACCCAAATTTCCAGGAACCACAATAATAAAATATTATAGGCCCATATCCTGTTGCACTACAATCTACAAGGCTATCTCAAAGATCTTAGTAGCAAAGTTGAAGCCACTATTGTCAAGACTAATCCTGCCAAATCAGACAACTTTCATACAAGGAAGACATCTAGTTGAGAATTGCTTACTGGCGGCAGAAGTAGTGAATGGGTATCACAAGAATAAAAGCCCTAAAAGGATGACTCTAAAGGTTGATATAGCTAAAACGTTTGACTCTTTGAACTGGGACTTCATTTTGGAATGTCTAAAAACAACAAATCTACCCCCAATATACATCAAATGGATCTAAGAATGCATAACTAATCCACATTCCTTTATTGGGCTAAATGGATCAATTCACGGGTATTTTAAAGGTACAAGAGGACTCAGGCAGGAAGACCCATTTTCTTCCTACCTATTTGGTATTACTATGAATGTCTTATCAACTAAGCTAAATACAGTAGAGGAGGGAAAGATACACTATAATCTTTAGTTGGCCGCAATTTCTGGCCGGTTCTGACAAGCACAATGTCTAAACAACTTATACAAGATTTAAACATGTTTTAAATTATAAGATAATTGTTTAAAATATACCAGTGATAAGCAAAGTTGTGCATGTTATGAATACTAGTATGAATTGTAGAACGAAATTTCAATCGTAATGATTTAGGAAATAAAATAAAATAAAATAAGCATTCCAAAACTTCGGCTGTAAACTATACTTAATTAATAAGACGTATATTGTTTACAATTATCATTGTTGATTTGGTACATGATTTCTTGTCCTCCCATCTTAAACTTGCATTTAATTATATGTTTGGAGGTTTAATTAGGCTTGCATGTTCAGGCCTAAACGTGTACACTTATCGTCGTTAATTCCCGTGAGAGACTATAGATAGGAGACTAGAATCATAACACTTTTTTGTTAATGATAAACCTTACTTTCTTACCTACTTAATAAGTTGTTAATCTTTGTTGACAAAAAAAAATTACATTATCACTTACTTAATAATATTTTTTAAAAATATGGTCACGGAAGAAAGAACTATATCCACAAATTTGTAAGTGCCGCGTGCATTGCAACCTTGTTTATTTATATATATACCCCACACAAAAAGAGTGTTCTGGACAGAGTAGAATACATAATCACTAATCAATGATTCAGTATGTTTAGGAAAATAATAAATGTGACCGACGATTAATAACTTAAACTCTCTGCCGGCAGCCGGCAGCCGGCAGCAACACCAACACCGCCCAATCCAACAACACGTTTGA